>ML661325.1:2722927-2826886 GCA_007570785.1 Antilocapra americana
GTGTGTGTGTGTGTGTGTGTGTGTGTGTGTGTGTGTGTGTGTGTGTGGCTGGTTCCTGCTTTTCCTTCAAATCCTAGCTGAAAGTCACCCTCTTAAAATATCTTTCTTTTGACTACACACCTAAAATAGGCTCAATGCTACCTTCTACCCATGGCCATACCCCACTTAAGACGCTCTGCATCATCCTATTTATTTCCTTTATAGTGCTCATCAAAAGCTATAATAGTCTGGTTCACTTACTTAGTTAATATTTATCGTCTATTTCCTCATTATATTTTAAACTTTATGGAGAGAAAGATCTTATCAGTCTTATTCCATGCTGCATCCTTAGCATGTAGAAAAATGTCTAAGAACATAATTGGTGTTTAATAAGTGTTTATAAAGTAATAAGTGAATGGGCTCCTAAAGCCATAAAAATCTCTGGGCTGGAAGAAAATTAAAAAGTTATCTCTGACAAATACCATCCAATCTCTGCCTTAACAACCCTGGTGCCATGGAATTTACTATATCCTCAGGTATTTCATTCCAACTTTGGATGTCATCTGGTGGCTCAGATGGTAAAGAATCCTCCTGCACTTTGGGAGACATGGGTTCGATTCCTTAGTCAGGGAGATCCCCTGGAGAAGAGCATAACCACCCACTCCAGTATTCTTGCCTGGAGAAGCCCATGGACAGAGGAGTCTGGCGGGCTATAATTCATGGGATCTCAGAGAGTCAGACATGACTGAGTGACTATCACACACAGTTAGATGTCTCTGACCCATTAGAATGCTCCTTCTTTTGATGCTGAGTTAAAATATATCATCTGAGCTAGGTATGCTGAGGCTAGTTCTATTCCTTGGAGTTAATTGGCATATGATAAATTCTTGCAAGGTGTTGAATACAGCTACCACCTCCTCCTCTCTTCCCTGCTCTTATTTTCTTTAGATTTCCCTGATTTTTCCTTCCAGGTCTTATCTAACAGGATTTTTTTTACCATCCTAGTGACTCATCCATTAGCATGCTCTAATTTGTCTACTTTCATCTCTGCCCAGTGGTACCCACAGTATTTTTCATTGTCCATTGAGAGGAACCTTTCCCTGCCTTGTTTTAGATGCTGTAACTCTCTTAAATCCACCTCAAGTCTCTGAGCTACTGATTCCAGTTGAACCTATGGGCAATTAAGACTCCTAAGTGTTTTTCCTCAAGTGCTGCTGTCAAACCTATGGCCATGAACTTGTAAAATCAGACATGTTTTTCAGTGACTCATCTTTCTCTTTTTTAAAACAGGCAGAAAATTGTTTTCTGAGGAACATTTTTCTGGGTCAGGTGGCTGTTCAGGCCTTTGCATTGGTAAACTCTTAAGTCCAAAAACCTCTTAAGTCCTGCTGAAAGTCTATTGCTGCCTTCTTCCCAGATACTGGTCAGAACCTAGGAGTCAGTTCTGCACTGGTGATGCAGCATATCCGCTCTCCGAATTCTGACAAGAGATAAAACCTTGACACTTCTATTATATAATTCGTATCAAAAACCTCAGGATTGCCTGAGGATATTCAGTCTATCTGTCATACCAAATGCTCTGAATTATACCTTTTAATCTTGCCAGTTCATTGGAGCAGTGGCTATTGGGACCTTGGTGCTTATTTTTTCCCTTGTGTAAAACCACTTTTGTCAAGTGGTAGTTAAGCTTATTCCATTGTTTAGGTTTTTACCTTATTGAAGGATGTAATAGTGAACAACCAAGAGAAATTTGTTGTTGTTTCTGTTGTAGGGATGTTGTTAAGGATGTTGCTTAAGGTACTTCACAGAGGACTCACCGTTTTTATTATGAAGATCTAAGAGAGAAATTGTTCTTAAGGTTCAGTGTCAAAATGAAGAAGCACTAAAGCTCCTAAGAAAGAATGGCTTTTCTTTCTTAAAAAAATTAATTTTATTAAAGTATAGTTGCTTTACAATGTTGTGTTAGTTTGAAGTGTATACAACAAAGTGATTCAGATATATGTATTCAGATATATACTATGTATATCTTCTTTTTCAGATTCTGTTCCCTTGTAGGTTATTACGAAATGTATGGTTCCCTGTACTATACAGTAGGTCATTGTTGGTTATCTATTTTATATGTAGTAGTGTATATATGTTAAACCTTAATTCCTAATTTATCCCAAGAAGGCCTTGTCCTTATTTTATGATGTTGTGTATCTTGTAACTAAGTTCTTCTTTTCATGTGACTCTTTGGAAGCTTCAGGGTACCTTTTAGCTCACAGATAACAACTATGCAGGACTGTATGGTAGGCATTCCTGTTGCTGATATTATTGTTGACTTGGCTATTCTGATGCCATGTTCCTTTACACATTAAAGTATACCATTTGGTTTATAATCTTCTATTATGTAATGCATTATGCTAATTGAAGTTTTACTCTGCATGCACTCTTTTCCATCTTCTTTATTCCAGTATCCTTGGGGAACCCCTCCCTTACTTCCTTTGGGTCTCATTGGGACAGTCAATCCTGGTTCCTTGGTCATCTTTGGGCACACAGGTAATCACGTGACCAGTCTGACCCTTGGGCACGTGGGTGGGCATGTGATGCAAGCTGGGCCAACTGGAATAATCCTGAGTCTTCTCTGTTGAAAATATTGGTAAATTTTCTTGTCCCTTTGGTTCATAACTACAAGGGTGTGGGCTTAGAGGCACTGATGAACTCATTTCCTTGTCCATCTCACTCTCCTGTATCATCTGTCTATGGTGCTGTGATAAGAGAATTAGGGTGATATGCAATTAGAAGCAGAGGCAAAAATGAGAGAGGAACAAAGACAGAACACCTTAAAGATATAAATTAAAATCCATCTAGGACTGAAGGCAGATCCACCCTTACAAGTGACAGTTTTATGCAACAATAGAAAAATCTTATTTTTTTCTCCAAACAAATTGGATGTGATTTTGGCCATATTTACCTAATATATAAAAATATTTTTTTAATTTATATTTGTGCATGTTTGTAAGATTCCTTAAATACTTCGTTGACTGAATATCAGTGTGTGTTATACATGCAATTGACTTTTAAAGACAGAAATGAAAACTTTAAAATTTATCTCTATATATCTCTCTACATTTTTGAGACACTTACCTCCAACTTCTTGGCCTGCTGTGATCCTTTTGGATTTAAATACTGTTATCTAACATTTTTTTCATCCCTAATGTCTTATCAGTCATCTGTATATCCAGTCAATGCAACATACATGTTCATGCAAATCATTGACCAAAATTGTAAATACAGCTGATGTGGGCATGTACGTGCTTTTCAGAGGTTACTGTGCAGGTTTATCCAGCCTATTAATCAGGATTTGGATTAGCTTATTTCTCATCAGTGAATCTAAACAGTGAGTCTTTGACCTGATCAGTTTGGTTCAGTTGTTCAGTCATGTCCAACTCTTTGCAACTCCATGGACTGCAGCATACCAGGCTTCCCTGTCCATCACCACCTTCCCCAGAGCTTGCTCAAACTCATGTCCATCAAGTCGGTGATGCCATTCAACCATCTCATCCTGTCGTCCCCTTCCCCTCCTGCCTTCAATCTTTCCCAGCATCAGGGTCTTTTCTAATGAGTCAGTTCTTTGTATCAGGTGGCCAAAGTATTGACCTGATGGCTGTCCTTTAAAAGGTTTTCCTAATATTCTGAAAAACTTCTTTATTCTAGTAATTGAGTGACTTTACTAAACTTTTTTAAAAATTATTTTTAATTGGAGGACATTGTTTCACACTGTTGTGTTGGTTTCTGCCACACAAGAACACAAATCAGCCATAATTATACATGGCCTCTTGAGACTCCCTCCCCTCCCTTCACCCTATCCCTCTGGGTCATCGCAGAGCACAAGGCTGGGTTCCCTCTTTTATACAGAAATTTACCATCAGCTATCTGTTTTACACATGCTAGTATATGTATGTCGATGCTACTTTCTCCATTTGTTCCACTCTCTCCTTCCCCCATACTGTTCATACTGTTCATGTGGTTCTCGAGGCAAGAATACTGAAGTGCTTTGCCTTTCCCTTCTCCAGTGGACCACATTTTGTAACTCTCCTCCATGACCTGTCTTTAGTGGCCCCACACGGCATGGCTTAGTTTCATTGAGTTAGACAAGGCTGTGGTCCATGTGATTAGATTGGCTAGTTTTCTGTGCTTGTGGTTTCAGTTTGTCTGCCTCTGATGCCCTGTCTCAGTGCCAATTGTCTTACTGGGGTTTCTCTTACCTTGGACATGGGTACCTCTTCATGGCTGCTCCAGCAAAGTGCAGCTGCTGCTCTTGACTTTAGACGAGGTATATCTCATCTTGCCTGCTCACCACTCCAGCACCCCACAGCCCCCATGCACCACTGCAGCACCCTGCAGCCAGAGTATAAAAAGTATGAAAAGGCAAAAATATAGGACACTGAATAACTACCCAGGTCGGTAGGTGCCCAATATGCTACTGGAGATCAGTGGAGAAATAACTCCAGGAAGAATGACGGGATGGAGCCAAAGCAAAACATCACCCAGTTGTGGATGTGACTGGTGATAGAAGCAAGGTTTGATGCTGTAAAGAGCAATAATGCATAGGAACCTGGTATGTTAGGTCCATGAATCAAGGCAAATTGCAAGTGGTCAAACAGGAGATGGCAATAGTGAACGTCGACATTCTAGGAATCAGTGAACTAAGATGGACTGGATGGGTGAATTTAACTCAGATGACCATTGTATCTACTACTGTGGGCAGGAATCCCTTAGAAGAAATGGAGTAGCCATCATAGTCAACAAAAGGGTCCAAAATGCAGTACTTGTATACAATCTCAGAACGACAGAATGATTTCTGTTCATTTCCAAGGCAAAGCATTCAATATCATGGTAATCCAAGTCTGTGCCCTGAAATCAATCCTGAATATTCATTGGAAGGACTGATGCTGAAGCTGAAGTTCCAATACTTTGACCACCTATGTGAAGAGCTGACTCACTGGAAAAGACACTGATGCTGAGAAAGACTGAGGACAACAGAAGGGTGCAGCAGAGGATGAGAAGGTTAGATAGAATCACCAACTCAGTGCACGTGAATTTGATTGTGGAGATTGTGGACGATAGAGGAGTCTGACATGCTGCAGTCCATGTGGTCACAGAGTCAGACAGGACTTAGCAACTGAACAACAATGAACATAAAAATGTATAATTTTGTAGTTTTGATACAAAACTGTGATAGACTCTTTTATAAATTGCTTTTTTCACTTGACACAAGATGAGCATTTCTACGCATTATTAGCATTTTTAATGCCATATGGATCTTTCCTATTTTTGAATAATTATGTAGCCTGCTTACAACTCAAACAAATTTTCTTACTCCTACTTTTGGCTTAAAGCCACAGAAGTCTGGGCACTTTTGCATTTTTAAATCAGAATATATATGCTGCTATAGCTTTTTCCTCAAAAAATCTGTATTATTTTTGTTAGGTATTTCTTGGGGCCCAAAGTGAAATTTACCTATATTAAATTCAATGCTGCAGTTCTCTTCTGGGACTAGAGAGCATGTATTTGTATTTCTGATGTTTTTCTTTTACTCTCCTCCTCCAGTTTTTTCTAAATTAGATCAATCTCCCTTAACGCTTTGTTATTGCATTTGCACTGATCTTTTTTTTAGTAAGATATTTTTATTACAGTGAGAGCAAAGTATATTTCTTATGACTTCAGCAATTCAAATTACATTTGCATGTTTGTGAACTTCCTCTGAACCTGGAGAAGTGCTTTACTATGAAGGTACTTTATGGTGATCTGGCTTTCAAAAGCCCAAACAATTACACTATTTCAAATTTGTTTTCAACCGTTGCAACTGTGAAAGTTGCTATGAAAGTCCAAGAAAGCGTTTAAAATTATATCCCAAAGGACATTTTTTAGAACTACCTTTGAATCACTATTGGGCCATTCATGTCTAATCTAATCTATATGTCTTCTCAGTTCCTTTCAATTTTGAAACTCTAAATTCCTTGATATTAGAGTTAACTAAGTGTCCCCAGGATAATATCAAGTCCACAGACCAAGTGTTGCTGGATTGTTAAGTTTTAGCCTAAGCTTGTTAGCTCATAGCATTTGACTTTGTAGTTTCTCCTTTCCTACATCGTATGTGGACTGTGTGTTGGAGAGGTACCTCTCAACCATTCAAGCCCAAAGCACAATGACACAAGGCTTATTTGGCAGTGCTCCTGTTCAACTGATAACAGGCTCCTTCTCTAGAATCATATAATTGATCCAACAATAATTCCCTTTCTCTTCTCTTTGCTTGAATTTGAGAAAATCGCTGATATTTCAGATATTGTCCCCCAACTGATTTTGTTTCCATATCTTATCCTGGGAGTGTACCATTCATTACCTGTCTTGAGGAATTAAGTCTCAAGGTATGTTTATTAGTACATTTTTTTGATTGTTTTTATTTAATAATGTCTTACTACAAAGAAGGACATTTATGGAATATATTCGCCATACACTGTGACAAAGTACTTTATGTACATGTTTAAGGGCGAGGCTATTTCTGCACATTTTTAGAAATGTAACTCTTATATAGCTTCTTTTTAAAGGCTGCTTGCAGCTTAACCTAGATATTTCTGGGTGGGGGGGCAGGGAAGACAGACTATTTTTTATTGTTGGAAATTGATGGGACTTACAAGATTTGACTCACTGGCAGGTGTGTGTGTGTGAGAGAGAGAGACAGACATGGAAAGAGAGACGGACAGGGAGAAAGGGAGAGAGACGCAAAGCGAGAGATGTTACTTTGTCTTGATTTTACAGAACACTCTCTTTGAAAACAAGGTCAAGTTTAGAAACAACAGAGATTAAACAACAGTGATTTTGTCTATTAATATATTACATTCACATTGCAGCAGAACTCATTCTGCAATATCCCTGAATAGCTACTTCCTTGCCTTTCAGATTTGACTGGGCTTGGAACAATTTGATTTACATAGAACTTCTCAGAAGTTTCTGCAGTACACATATCTGCTAAGAGACACTCACTGTTTAAGCCATCCTGGTTTAGGTGAATTATTTGACAGTACGAAGCCAATGGGGTGAATTTCAGGCTTCTCTGTAGAGGCCAGTTAGGGAAAAGGGAAAAGTATCAACTTGTTGGCAGATTTTCTGCACATGTCACTCTGACTTCCAGTTCTCTGGTTTGCTTATAATTATGTATGTACAAGGCTCTCAGATTTATAAAGTACTTTCACATTCTTTTTCTGGTTTAACAGCTGATGTACTTTTTCACATGGAGAATGGCACTCTCTCCCCTGCCTGTCAAAACTCTCCCATATTTAAATATTTGATGTAAGTCCCACTTTCTCTTTGAAACGTTCGGCGTTACTCCAGAAGAAGGAAGTTCTGTTCTTCTTCTTTCTTCCCTTTAAGTCAGTTCAACCAATGTTTGAGAGCAAACTATGTCCTAGGCAAGATGAGTAAGGTGAGTAAGGCAATTCTGTCTTAAAGAAGAGATGTGCCCATAAATTGTGCTTGGTACTGTATCTGATATATGAGAGGTGACATTCAGTAAGTAAGAATTGACTTGATTATTGCCTTGGTGACTAGAGGGTATGTGGGGGTCTGTGTGTCTGTCAATATAGAAATACAGTGAAAGGAGCCTGAACCAGTCTTGGGGGTATGCGTTTGGGTTCAGAGTAGATTCAAGGAAGTTGCTTAGAGCAGGTAATACATGTTCTTAATTGATATGTCTTAACTGATGATAATTGTGGCTATTGCTCCTTGCCAGGTTCTCTCCTAAATGCTTTGCATGTATTTATTTCTTTAATTCCTACAATGATTTCCATGAAATAAGTACTGTTGTTCTTCCTACTTTACATATTAATTGGCTAAGAAATTTCTCCAGGTCATCTGGCCAAAAGGAATTGAGGTCAATATTCAAATCTGAGAGACAGGACCCTCATTACTGCATAGGGTATATTCTTCATCCAAACTCGGTCAGTCTTGACAGTGAATGAGAGTGATTCAATAACTGATCCAGGATGACAGGCAGAAAACTGAGCCTGTCCCAGGCAAGCTGGAAGGTAGGGTCACCCTACCAAATAGTCCGTTATTAAATTTCACATTTCCCACAAAACATTCATGATATCTTGCAAAACTGTGTCTGATCGCATTCAAAGTTACTCTTCCTCATCTTCCATAGCATGTAGTACTGCTGTGAGTGGTGAGTGGAGTATGCAGTAGAGGACTAAGAAAGTACCTACTGACCTTGATGGCAAGTTAATCAAATAATCTAAAGTGCTTTAACAAGTGGTGCTGGGAAAACTGGACAGCCACTTGTAAAAGAATGAAACTAGATCACTTTCTAACACCATACACAATGATAAACTCAAAATGGATCAAAGATCTAAGCATAAGACCAGAAACTATAAAACTCCTAGAGGATAACATAGGCAAAACACTCTCTGCTATAATCCAAAGCGGGATACTCCATGACCCACCTCCCAGAATATTGGAAATAAAAACACGAATAAACAAATGGGACCTAATTAAAATTAAAAGCTTTTGCACAACAAAGGAAACTATAAGCAAGGTGAAAAGACAGCCTTCAGAATGGGAGAAAATAATAGCCAATGAAGCAATGGACAAACAATTAATCTCAAAAATATACACGCAACTCCTGCAGCTCCATTCTAGAAAAATAAACGACCCAATCAAAAAGTGGGCCAAAGAACTTAACAGACATTTCTCCAAAGAAGACATAAAAATGGCTAACAAACACATGAAAAGATGCTCAACATCACTCATTATCAGAGAAATGCAAATCAAAACCACAATGAGGTACCACTTTACACCAGTCAGAATGGCTGCCATCCAAAAGTCTACAAGCAATAAATGCTGGAGAGGATGTGGAGAAAAGGGAACCCTCTTACACTGTTGGTGGGAATGCAAACTAGTACAGCCACTATGGAAAACAGTGTGGAGGTTCCTTAAAAAGCTGCAAATAGACCTGCCATATGACCCAGCAATCCCACTGCTGGGCATATACACCGAGGAAACCAGAATTGAAAGAGCCACGTGTACCCCAATGTTCATCGCTGCATTGTTTACAATAGCCAGGACATGGAAGCAACCTAGATGCCCATCAACTGACGAATGGATAAGAAAGCTGTGGTACATATACACAATGGAATATTACTCAGCATTAAAAAAAAATTCATTTGAAGCAATTCTACTCAGATGGACGAAACTGGAGCCCATTATCCAGAGTGAAGTAAGCCAGAAGCAAAAACAACAATACAGTATATTAACGCATATATATGGAATTTAGAAAGACGGTAACGAGAACCCAACATGCGAGACAGCAAAAGGAACGCAGATGTATAGAATAGACTCATGGACTTTGTGGATGAGGGTAAGGGTGGGATGATACGGGAGAAGGGCATTGAAACATGTTAATTATCATATGTCTAATCAATCGCCAGCTCAGGATTGATGCTCTGGCCTGGTGCAGCGAGATTTTCCAGGGGGGAGGGAGGAGGGAGGGGGATCTGGAGGGGAAGCATATGTAAACCCATGGTGATATCATGTCATTGTATGGCAAAAACAATTAAAAAAAATAAATAAATAAAAAAAAAGTGCTATGTGTTCCCTCAAATGAGAAGATAGTTGGTTAAATGTGTTCTTAATCTCAAATAATGGAAGTGAAGGACAGACAGTGGGGACAAAAGGAAGGAGAAAATTGCTCCAGTTGTGGCAAAGCATGTGGGAGCTTGGACCTGTGTGGGAGATGGTAGGAGACAGGTGCTGTGATCATTCATTGGGTGCATTCAACTTGGGAAACTGCTTTACACCTGTTGTTTTTAGTTTTGTTTGTGTGTGTGTGTGCTACAGTTCACATGATGGGCAGAGTCCCCATGTGTGCTCAGGTGAGCTAGCATCCTACATCACTTATGATTTCTCAATATGGGCTGCAGAATAGATACAAGAGGCCAGAGGTTGTTGGCAATTAATCCCCATAATCTACCTTCACTTCTTGCCCTACCTCTCTGAGAGGAAATGACAATGAATTAGAGGGAAGTTATAATTAGGGTAACCTTGAAACCATGCTTACTGACATTCAAGAAGTAAATGATTCTAAATTTCTGTTTCCTATTTATGATAAATCATTGCAAATTGCTTTTCCTCACTTCCCATGCCGACCGGCAGTGTTGGGACAAAGATGGCCTGGCTCCCTGTTTGAAAATCCTGCTCCAGGCTACAAATAGAATATCTTGCAGAAAATTCAAGTTTAGGGACTTGCTGTCTAAAATGGGAAGCAGTGTCAGCCTGGCCTTCTTTCATTTCCAAAAGAAATATCCTATTTACTTAGCTCTTTCCTATCAATTCTGCACCCGAGGTGGCTTTGCGAGCTGGTAGCCCCATTAGCACCTGGAGATGACATCTCCTCATTTGTTTTGCTTCTGGGTCTTTCTGCATGGCTGAATTTTCATTTCTAGCCTTTCTTTAGTTTCATGTTTGTGCTCCCCTTTCTTTTTCTTTAACTCAAGTCAGTGTCAGAGCTCAATTTTATTTTGTGGCTGCAGGTGTCATATCCTGATACAAAGAGATATGTGAAGGGATTTTTTGGCAAAGCATACTTAATTACTGTAAATATTTCCAGTTATTAGAATTTGTGACTAATATTAATCAGGTGGAAAATCTTAATTGGTCCAATTTAGAATTCAAAAGTAATCCACTGAAATAAGGTGCTGGTGTTAAACTTATGCATTTCTCATCCTTAAGGTGAAAAGTGGGCTGCTGGATAGACATTACTTATAATCTTTACCTTCTACAGTTACCAAAGGGGATATATGGGGAAGGAATAATTAGGAGTTTGGGATAACATATACTCACTATCTAGAAAATAGATAACCAACAAGAATAGCACAGGGAAATATACTCAATATTTTGTGATAACCTAAAAGGGAAAAGACCTTGAAAAGGGTTGGTGTGTGTCTATGTGTATGTATGGACTTCCCTGGTAGCTCTGCTGGTAAAGAATCCACCTGTAATTCAGGAGACCCTGGTTTGATTCCAGAAGATCTGCTGGAAAAGGGATAGGCTACCCTCTCCAGTATTTTTGGGCCTCTCTGGTGTCTCAGATGGTAAAGAATCTGCCTGCAATGTGGAAGACCTGGGTTTGATTCCTGGATTGGGAAGATCCCCTGGAGAAGGGCATGGCAACCCACTCGAGTATTCTTGCCTGGAGAATCCCTATAGACAGAGGATCTACGTGTATATATCTGAATCCCTTAGTTGTACACCTGAAACATAACACAACATGGTAAATCAACTAAACTTCAATTAAAAAGGATCTTCCCTTTATCTACCATATTTACTCCAGTTTCAATGTCTGCCACTGAAGTCCCCCTTACCCCCTTGGAATACCTTTCTATTTTAGTCCTCTACATTTACCTGCAAAGAGAATCGATGGTACTAACATTAAGATTTCTTCCTCTTCTTCATGTGTTTCAGTGAGGGTTAAATAAGCTCATGCATGTAAAGCAACTTAGTGAAGTGCCTGGTACATAGTAAGTGCTGCTGCTGCTGCTGCTGTGTTGCTTCAGTTGTCTCCGACTCTGTGTGACCCCATAGACGGCAGCTCACCAGGCTCCTCTGTCCCTGGGATTCTCCAGGCAAGAATACTGGAGTGGGTTGTCATTTCCTTTTCCACTGCGTGAAAGTGAAAAGTGAAAGTGAAGTCACTCAGTTGTGTCCGACTCTTCGCAACCCCATGGACTGTAGCCTACCAGGCTCCTTTGTCCATGAGATTTTCCAGGCAAAAGTACAGGAGTGGGGTGCCATTTCCTTCTCCCATAGTAAGTGCTACCTACATGGAACTGTCCAGAAGTTTTTTCTGTCTCCAGGTACTTTTTGCACCATCCAGCTCAGAATTCCAACACTTTCACTTAGCTTTGAATTCCCCCTTAGTTGTTCCATTGAAGTAAAACATGTTTCCTCCCAGGAGGAAAGGTGACTGATTAAATAGATGCCTGTCTCAAGAGTCCCTTTGTTTTCCTCCTGTGGGGTGCTGGAAATGTGATATCCATTGCATTTGTGGGTCACCAGCTGTGCTGTGCTCAGGCGCTTCAGTCGTGTCCGATTCTTTGCAACTCCATGGTCTGTAGCCCACCAAGTTCCTCTGTTCATGGGATTCTTCAAGCAAGAATACTGGAGTGGGTTGCTGTTCCCTTCTCCAGGGGATCTTCCTGACCCAGGAATAGAACCCATACCTCTGGCATCTGCATTGCAGGCAGGTTCTTTACCCACTGAACCACCTGGGAAGCCTGTAGGTCACCATGGGGACTGTAAAAAGCTGCCTGTGAATCACACTCACCTTACCTGAGGGTTAGAGCATCCTCTGTTACTGTGTGACAGCTTCCTGCCAGGTGTCCTACCAGGAGGCTAGAACCAGTCAGCAATTGCTGTTGAACTGAAATGCTAATCACTTAGCATGCTCAGGCCTTTAAATTTGATTCCACTTAAATTACCTCATGCAACTGAGGAATGATGAAGGGTTCTTTAAGGAGAGAAAGCCATGAGCCCCCAGGAACCTTATACACTTCACTTAAATTTGGGTCAAATCCAGTAGGTGTTGAGCAGACATGGGTCCTCTCTACTCTGTGACGTCATCAACTAGAAGTTTCATTGCTAGCATAAATGTGAATTTCTGATAGTGTGAATAATGACAGAAACTTCTGAGACTCCTGTGTTTCTGGCAATAGGAATGAGGAATTCCCAGGATGGAGGAGTCTAGTTTGTTGGGAGTTATACTACTAAACTCACATTTTCTGGCTCTAGTTGTCTAAATGTGTTTTTCCCCCTAGTGGCAGTATTATTGACATCAGATTCTATGATAAGAGACCCTTCATCTGGTAACAGGGTTGTCTGACATCGCCTTTTCCCCAAACCAAGAGGCATTGCCTATGGTCCTTGAGCTTTGGCAAAGACTCCTTGAGCATTATATTGATAGATCACTATGGCAGTGATGCACAGACATCAGGTTGCATATTCATACCTGGAGAACTTGCTGCAAATGTTGATTCTGGAGCATCTACTCCACGTGTTCAGGTTCAGTAGACTATAAGTGAGACCCAGGAATCTGCATTTTAAAGATAATCCTAATGTTTCTGATGTAAGTTCTGTGGTGTGTGTGTTTGTGTGTGTGTGTGTGTGTGTGTGCGCGTGCTTTGTCACTCAGTTGTGTCCTCCTCTTTGCGATCCCAGGACTGTAGCTAAACAGACTCCTTTGTTCATGGGATTTTCTAGGCAGGAATACTGGCATGGGTATCCATTCCCTTCTCCAGGGGAACATCTCGACCCAGGGATCAATCCCTGTTCTCCTGCATTGCAGGCAGATTCTTTACTCTTTGAGTCACCAGGGAAGCCCTTAAGTTCTCTACAACTTGAAAATGACTACCCTAAGAACTGTGTCAGTTTTGGTGCTCCCAGTGTAAGAAGAACAAAGGTTTTTATGCTTCACTTATTTGATGTCCTTTTATCAAATCCCTTACTAACTTTTGAAAACTGCATAGCCTCTGGTACCTTAGTCTTGACTGAAAACTTCTGTGTAACTCTGGAATCTCTCCTTGCTTTTGTTGCTGTTTAGTCACTAAGTTATGTCCAACTCTTTGCAACCCCATGGACCAAAGCCTGCCAGGTTCCTCTGTCCATGGGATCTCCTAGCCCAGAATACTGGAGTGGGTAGCTATTTACTTCCCCAGAGGATTTTCTCAACCCAGGGATCAAACTTTTTTCTCCTGCATTGGCAGGCAGATTCTTTACCACTGAGCCACAGGGGAAACACCTGCCCTCCTTGATTTTGCCTTTTTGAAAATGGAGATGGATCATTTTTTGTTTGTTTTTTGATATTGAGGTGCATGAACTGTTTATATATTTTGGAGATTAATCACTTGTCAGTTGCTTCATTTGCAAATAGTTTCTCCCATTCTGAGGGCTCTCTTTTATGGTTTCCTTTGCTATGCAAAAGCTTTTAAGTTTAATTAGGTCCCATTTCTTTAGCTTTTGTTTTATTTTCATTGTTCAAGGAAGTGAGTTGAAAAAGATCTTGCTGTGTCAAAGTGTGTCCTGCCTATGTTTTCCTCTAATAGCTTTTATAGTGCCTGGTCTTACAGTTAGGTCTTTAATCCATTTTGAATTCATTTATGATATTAAGAGTGTTCGAAGTTTATTCATTTATATGAAACTGTCCAGTTTCCCCAGCAACACCTATTGAAGAGGATGTCTTTTCTCCAATGTGTATTCTTGCCTCCTTTGTCATGGATTTTCTTGCTGTTCAGTCGCTCAGTCGTGTCCAACTCTTTGTGACCCCATGGACTGCAGCACGCCAGGCTTCCCTGTCCTTCACCATCTCCCAGAGCTTGCTCAAACTCATGTCCACTGAGTCAGTGATGCCGTCCAACTATCTCATCCTCTGTCGTCCCCTCCTCCTCCTGCCCTCAGTCTTTCCCAGCATCAGGGTCTTTTTTAATGAGTCAGGTCTTCGCATCAGGTGGCCAAAGTATTAGAGCTTCAGTTTCAACATCAGTACTTCCAAAGAACATTCAGGATTGATTTCCTTTAGGATGGACTGGCTAGATCTCCTTGCAGTCAAAGGGACTCTCAAGAGTCTTCTCCATCACCACAGTTCAAAAGCATCAGTTCTTCAGCACTCAGCTTTCTTTATAGTCCATCTCTCACATCCATTCATGACTATTGGAAAAGCCATAGCTTTGACTATATGGACCTTTGTGGGCAAAATAATGTCTCTGCTTTTTAATATACTGTCTAGGTTGGTGATAGCTTTTCTTCCAAGGAGTAAGCGTCTTTTAATTTCATGACTGCAGGATTAGGTGCCCATAAATGTGTGGATTTATCTCAGGACTTTATCAGTTCCACTGATCTACATTTCTGTTTCTGTGCCAGTACTGTACTGTCTAGATTAGTATTGTTCCTTAAAAATCTAAAAGGAAAACTACCACAGGCCCAGCAATTCCACTCCTGGGCATATACCCAGAGAAAAGTCTAATTCAAAAGGATACATGCACCCTGATGTTTATTGCAGTGCTATCTACAACAACCAAGGACATGCTGCTAAGTCACTTCAGTCGTGTCTGACTCTGTGTGACCCCATAGATGGCAGCCTACCAGGCTCTTCCTTCCCTGGGATTCTCCAGGCAAGAACACTGGAGTGGGTTGCCATTTCCTTCTCTAATGCACGAAAGTGAAAAGTGAAAGTGAGGTTGCTCAGTTGTGTCTGACTCTTTGCGACCCCATGGACTGCAGCCTACCAGGCTCCTCCGTCCATGGGAGTTTCCAGGCAAGAGTACTGGAGTGGGGTGCCATTGTCTTCCCTGAGCCAGGGACATGGAAGCAATCTAAATATCCATTGACAGAGGAATGGATAAAGAAGATATAGTACATGCATACAATGGAATATTATTCAGTCATTAAAAGGAATGACATTGTGTCATTTACAGAGACAGGGATGAACCCTAGAGACAGAGTGAAGTAAGTTAGGAGAAAAATAAATATTGTATATTATGCATATATGTGGAATGTAGGAAAATGGTATAGATAGTCTTATTTGTAATAAGTAGAGATAGAGACACAGATGTAGAGAATGAGCATTTGGATGCCAAGGGGGTATGAACTGGGAGATATGGATTAACATATATACACTGCCTCTTTGGTAGCTCAGACAGTAAAGAATCTGCCTGCAATGCAGGAGACCCAGGTTCAGTCCCTGGGTAGGGAAGGAGAAGGGAGTGGCAACTTACTCCAGTATTCTTGCCTGGAAACCCCATGGGCAGAGGAGCCTGGTGGACTATAGTCCATGGGGTTGCAAAGAGTTGTACGTGGCTGAGTGACTAACACTTCCAACTTCCATATATAAAATAGATAACTCATGAGAAACTAATGTATAACACAGGGATCTCTAGTCAGTTTTCTGTCATGACCTAAATGGGAAGGAAATCCAAATAAAGAGGGTATGTGTGAATACGTGTGGCTGCTTCACTTTGTTCTATAATAGAGAAGGATACTGCACTGTAAAGCAATTATACTCCAATAAAATAAAAATGTCCTAATTGCCAACAAAGGTCCATCTAGTCAAGGCTATGGTTTTTCCAGTAGTCATGTATGGATGTGAGAGTTGGATGGTGAAGAAAGCTGAGCACCAAAGAACTGATGCTTTTGAACTGTTGTGTTGGAGAAGACTCTTGAGAATCCCTTGGATTTCAAGGAGAGCCAACCAGTCCATCCTAAAGGAGATCAGTCCTGGGTGTTTATTGGAAGGACTGATGTTGAAGCTGAAACTCCAATACTTTGATCACCTCATGTGAAGAGTTGACTCACTGGAAAAGACCCTGATGCTGGGAAAGATTGGGGGCAGGAGGAGAAGGGGACGACAGAGGATGAGATGGCTGGATGGCATCACCGACTCTATGGACATGGGTTTGGGTGGACTCTGGGTGTTGTTGATGGACAAGGAGGCCTGGCATGCTGCAGTTCATGGGGTCACAAAGAATTGGACACGACTGAGCGACTGAACTGAACTGAATGCCAAAAAACAAAAACAAAACCCAAAATAAAACAAACAAACTAAAAAAAAAAAAAGATAACTCAGTGGCTTCCAAACATCCAGTTATTCCTCAGGACCTTCAGGTTAACTGTGGTGACTTTCTCTAGGAGGTCAGTCTGCTAGTGCGTGTCTCATCCTTCTTGCAATAGCAGATGAGCAGAGGCATGTGATTTTATTTCAGAAAGGAAGTGCAAGGCAAGCATAAACATACATGCACATGAATTTTCAGCCTCTGCTTATATCATATCTGTTAATATTCAGTGTCTAATTCACGTGACTGAGACAAAAAGGCAAGGGAATACAATCTTCCTTTAGCAGGAGCTACAAAGGTACCAGGCCAAGAGTGTGGATCCAGAGAAATGTGAAGAATTGGGACCAATAATGCAATCTATGATGTATTTGATCACTTGGTAGTAATGTAATATAAAATTAGAATGACAGTGAATATCTATTGCAACTAATGTTTAATAAATAGGAGTTACTCTATAAGTAATAATAGATGTTTAACCAGTAAGTGTTACATGAATGTGTATGGATGAAAGAACTTAAATCCAGAGATGTTAGAATGAACAGTGATTTGCAGTTTGCTTTCTTGACCATAGGAGTAGTGTAAGGAAAAGAGACTTTCTGAAAAGTGAATTTGATACCATCTCACGAATTGCTCAATTCTGTTGCAGTCAGCCACTGTTTTTGGTCACTTGTCATGCTCTCAGAGCTCCCTCCTACACAGGTAGTTTTGCTGTGTGTCCTTGATCTCTGAGCTCCTTTAGTTCTTGTTTCAGTGTATGAGTTTTTGGTGTTTCTGTGTTCACATGTTTGTAAAGACATAGTTGCTAAGTACAGGATATATCTTTTCTCAATGCAGGTTTTTATAATACACTGCAGCCCTCTCTTTGGCACTCATGTTTTCAAATTTTTCTTTTTCTTTTTTCTTTTCTGTCTTACTGTTTCCTTCTTGAGCTTAGTTGAGGAATACTTTCTTAATTTTCACCCTTCTTGCCTATAGGCAATCACCTGCTGCTTATTCCTTATGGCTCCAAGATGTAGAAGTGAAGATAAAACCAGAGTGGAACTCTTGAGGCTTTTGCCCCAAATCTATCTGATTTTAAGACTTTCTTGAAATTGATAGCTTTAGACTTTGAGGTTTTGATAAATCGGATTATACTCTTCAACTTCATGAAAGTCTCATATATATTTTTGTGAAACTTTAATTTTTGGCACATTTGATAATTGTTCATAGTTTTTTAGTTAAACTTGCACTGTCACTATTTTATACATCAATTTTCTTTTTACTGTGTGTCCCTATTTTGTGGAGTGAAATATCTCTCTTGAAAAGATGATTGTTTTGATTAATGTATTTTTATTTTCTAGCTTACTTTTTGTAGAAACATGGAGGAATACAGTTTGAGTAATTTTTTAATGTCGCAATTTAAGATAAACATAAGTATTATGGGTTCCTTAGGTCTACATAACAAAACCCTTTGATCAATATTATCTGTAAGAAGGAATCCAAATTTAAAGACTAAGCTTGTTTCCCACCATCTTCTGCTTTTCTATCCTCCAAGAATTCTTTTTCCAATAGATAATAATAATGTTATTTTAAGAAGTAGGAAATAATAATAATAAAAATCTCATCATGTTCCCTGAAAATACTGGAAAATTGTTCAAGTAGCCAAGTTTGTGAATGAGTGTTATATATTTTGCAGATAGGAATTATTCTAGGAATTTCTATAAAATAAACCACAAGTTTCATTGAGGATACTACAGATTGTACTTAGATGTGATATTTAGAAAAAACACACTTTATGTGTGAACTCATTGTCTGTTTGCAGTTCACTGAGCAATGACAATTACACAGAATGTTTTCCCCCTATTCCTAGTTTTGGGCAAATGAAGAGCAATCTTCTTAATCTCTATTATGTCTCTAGGACTAACTTAGTTCTTGGGCTTCAGTGAGATATATTTATCTACTAGTCATGATAACCATCTTTCCATATTCCTAGGCCCAGTATAACGAGAACTTGGCTTAAAGAGAAGACTCGATAGGTAGCCTCTTATTTGCTTCCAGGAGCTATGTTTTTCATACAGTTTGAGTTAGGAGGACCTTATCCCCTCTTCCTTTGCAGCTGAAACAGAGGACAGTATCCGTACAGCAGTGTCGGACACGAGTGAAAAAATGTTTTCTGCGCAGGGCCACATAGTAAAGTGTCTCAGTCACATAGTCTGGGCAGCAGCTACTCAAGTCGATAGGGTAGCAGGAAAGCAGAAAGCACAGCACATGTGAACACAGATGTATGCAGCTGTGTTCCAGTAAAACTGTTCTCAAAAAGAGGTAGCTGATTGGCGAGCGGGATTTAGCTCAAGGGCAGTATTTTTCCCTCAGGTCATAATTTGCAGATGAATGGTTAAGAGACCATTGTGTGTCTGTATGCACTGGGCAACACTACAGATTCACAGGATGAACTTATGGTTGCCAGCAGGTTGGGGGTTGGGGGAAGGATAGAGGAAAGGGATAGTTAGGGAGTTTGGATGGACTTGTACACTCTGCTGTATTTAAAATGGATAATCAACAAGGACCTACTGTACAGCATAGGGAACTCATCAGTGTTATTTGGCAGCCTGGATGGAAGGGGAGTTTTGGGGAGAATGGATACATGTATGTGTATGGCTGAGTCCCTTTGTTGGATACCTAGAACTTTCACAACATTGCTAACTGGCTATACCCCAATACAAAATGTACCGTGCTGTGCGTAGCTGCTCAGTCATGTCCAACTCTTTGCGACCCCATGGACTGCAGCCTGCCAGCCTCCTCTGTCCAGGCAAGAATACTGAAGTGGGTTGTTATGCCCTCCTCCAGGGCATCTTCCCAACCCAGGGATCAAACCCAGGTCTCCCACATTGCAGGCAGAGTCTTTACTGTCTGACTCACCAGGGAAGGCCCCAATACAAAATAAAAGGTTTAAAAAATATTTTGGTTTCTTTATAGAATTAATCTATATTACTAATCTCTGATTTATATCCCATTATCTAAAAGAAAAAAAATAAAAATCTAAGATTGTTTCTGAAGTTGAGTTTATAGAATATGCTTCCTTTTTTCATTCCAATTAGTGAGGGCTAATTGGAAAACAACTTTTTAGATGGTTGGAATGTGTTCTGATCTAGAATTATTACTTTGTGCTCGATTCTTTTTGTCATGCTATTGTTCATGATTTTTATCAGAGCATTTACATAGAAATTTCTTTTGGCCTCTAATCTGGTTTCTGAACAATCAAAAATACTTTAAGATCAAGAGTAGACAATTTTTCTTTCTGTGGAAGAGAAATTAGTTGGCTCATAATACAGAAATCAATCTTCCATTTCTATTTACTTACAGCTGGGAGCTGTTTAGGGCTCAGTTTAAAAGGAGGGTTTCTGTTCTTTCTCTGGCTGATTGGCAAACATACTAGCCTGGTCCTTTCTTTGAGTTTTGTTTCAAGAGCTCTTTTGTTGTAATCCATCCACTCCCTTCTGTTTGTCTCTTGTGTGTTTACTATCCCTTCTTTGGACCAAGACTTAGGATCACTGCTCTGGTCAGGTCATCTGGAAGCCCCATTGCAAATTTTTTTGTCTAAGTTTCCAGCTGTTTTAAAGAAACCCTCTTCCATGGATTCTCCTAATAACTGAAAGCATCTTATTTCAGAAAAATGTCCTGTGCCTAGGAAACAGTGCTTTCTAGGCGAATCCTGAATCTCAGCCCTTCTTGTCTCATCATTCATGTAGTCATCATAGTAAGCACCAGAGAAACTTCTTTGAAAGTGAGGATGCACCCGAGTACCCACATGTCAATATTAAAGTTCCACCAGGCTTTAGTGAGCTGAATTCTCCCTGTCCCCAAGGTAACATTGCAGGAACCAGACCAATTTCAGACCTTCGAAACCTAGTTTGTACTCATCATTGAGATTCTGCAGGCTCTCCTTTGACTGATACGGGGGAAGGAGCAATAATTTTATATTGAATTGATATAGAAAAGCAAAAGAAATAGCACAAGGTGAAACTAGACAAGTGAATTTATTCGGGGAATATTTATTGAAAGGAGAAAAGAAACTGCTATTTGTTGAATGCCTACTAAGTGCCAGGGCTGTGTGGCTCTGAGGAATACAAGGCTGAGTAGTTATTTGTCAGTTTCAGAGGTAGAAGATGGCAAAGCTGTATTCAGTATACAATTCCAAATTCAAGTCATTCTCTTTCCCTTCATCACACCGGCACATTAGGAGAACATACTGCTTTAAGGAGAGAGCTGGGGAATGACACCTCCTTTACCATCTCTGAACCCTGTACTCAGTAAGCAGTTTGCATTTCTGTACCATTAAAGATAGAGAATGTCTCCATTTAATTGTGTTGCCATTTGCTCCTCTTTTTTTCTCAATTATAGCGAGTTAAGTGTTTTCACTTTCTTTACTGGACCACAGCAAATTGCAAAAACCTCAGATCTTTATTTAAAGAATAGAAACGGTAACACCTTAAATTATCGTCATTACTTCTTCCCTTATAGTGCAGCACGTGTGAGAGGCTTGTTTCTGAAGGTATGTGGTACATCCTGGGAGAAGAAAAGCTAAAATTTTTATACTGCATCTATGTGTTGGATATCCGTCTAATACATGACATATATTGACTTATTTAATTCTCCAAACAACCTTACAATATAGGTACTGTCACTATCCCAAGTTAACATATGATAACACAGAGACACAGAAAGGTGAACTAACTTCCCAACTAACTTCATACAACTACTAAGTGGAGGAGATGAGATTCAAACCTTGGCTGTCAGACTCCAGGGACCATGTTCTTAAGGAAATGGGTTCTTTGAACTTCACAATTAGGTTGACCCAGGAGACCAGAAACAATACCAGTTACATTAAAACAGGGATTTAATATGATGAACTACAGCGATATACACTGAAGAAGTAAAGGGCCAAATGAGGATGTTAAGGTACCACCAATAAAGCATCTTCCAGAAGCAGGTGGGCTGGGAGGACCAAAGGGTGGATATTTTAGAAGTTTGGTGAAGCTGAAACCCAGCTCTCCAAGGAAGGGGTGTTACTTAGCTGCTGCTGGTGCCTTTGAGAGTGGAAATGTGTATCATGGGACTGGTCCATGGATGTGTAAGGAGAAAGTGTTGGTCAGCTGCTATTGATATCTGGGGGTGCCATAACAGTGGTTCTTCAGGTGCTGGAATAGCTTCAAACTGGAACCAAATGCTGCTATTGGCAGAAAAACACTGCTGTTGGCTCAAAGAATTGTTGCTAGGATAATGCTGACAGGAAGGAATCAAAATGAAAACAAATAAGAAGGATGGCATCCCTTCTTGATTCCCTTCCTGCATCCTTATGGGTAGAGCCTAACAGGGTACAGCTGGCAAAACAGAGACGTGGTTTTGACTCAGTCCCAGCATCACAGGACTTCCCAGGTGGCTCCGTGGTAAGGAATCCATCTGCCAATGTAGGAGATGTGAGTTCAATCCCTGTGTTGGGAAGATCCACAGGAGAAGGAAATGGCAACCCACTCTAGTATTCTTGCCTGGGAAATCCCAGGGACAGAGGAGCCTGGGGGGCTATGGTCCATGGGGTTGTAAAGAGTCAGACATGACTGAGCATGCACGCATGCCCAGTACCTCAAAGCAGTGCCGGTTTGACTCAAAGCATAATGTTCAAATAGGGAAATCTGTTTAAAATTCAGGGTGGGGGAATTTATTTGGTTCCCTCAGTACAGTGAAATCTTATAAGCATTTTATGAATATGATCTGCCTCTCCTATTAAATTATAGATTCTCTCTGACAGTGTCTGACTTAGACCTTTTTCAAGGGCCAACCCAGTACAGTCCACATAGTAGGTACATAATAAATTATCATTGCCAAAGTGATGTCAGAAAGACTTGAGTATAGATTTCAGAACATCTATTCATGGGGTCAGCTGAACAAATAAAGCTTAAGTATATTATTCAGGATAAGGGCTTGTTACATCCCTGTGGATGCTCAAGAGAACTCCAGTGTTTGTAGAAAAGTTTACAAAGATTGAAACAATATCCACTGTCTCTCCCCTGGTGAGATAATCATTAATTAAGGAAATGGAGGCATTGATCTGTTTGACGGCATTCCATCAGCAGAACCATGGCCTGTGAAAAGGCAGGTTCTGATTTTCATTCATATTTCCGGGAGGCTTCCCAGCTGGGTGGCAGTGTTCTGATCCCCTATGTTACCTGTCAAAGGATAATGAATATCCCTGATGGGAACAACACTGACCCGACAGCTCTCCTTTTATTTTAATAATGTGATTAGAATCAGGTTTGTGGTGCCAAAGTGAATAGGATTAGGAAATCAGTCATGTCTTTGAACAACAACAAAAAGGCATGTGAGAGAAGGTGAAAAGAAATAATTCCTTTATTCTGAAACAAAAGAAGAGAAACAGCAGCATTTCTGTTATTGTGATTCTTACTGTAGGATCACAGATGGGAGAAGAATAATTTTCTGTTTTCTCATTTGTTGGCCCACAATATATTTTCCAAGTTGAGTGTGGGCAACGTGCGATAGAGGCAGAAGCACCATCCTATACTAGGCCACTGGAGAGTCCTAAGTCAGCCAGGAGCTGCTGTGTGAGCTTGCTGAGTCACTTGGCTTCATTGGCCTTCAGTTTTCTCTTTTGCAGAATAAAGAGGTGGGCCTTAATCAACATCCTGCGTTTTCCCCCTCATTCCTATAGCCTCTTCTCCTGTCTTATTTTCCTTGACATGTTAACATGTATTGTTTCACAACAGTCAGCTGAGGAGAAGCTCTCACTTTTTCAAGACCTACATCAATACCTCTGGAAAAAAAAAGCTTACCCCCTGTCCCCCAAAAGAGTATTTCTTGACCAAATGACTTGATTTATGATGTACATATTTTCCTAACGTGAAGACCATCAGTCCTATTGAAGTGCAGGTTGTCATTGAAGTGAAATCCATGTATTTTTTTTTTAAGTCATGTAGTTTTTCCTTTAGATACTAATTTTTGAGGTGGAAAGTTTAAAGCCATGCAATAGTATAGTGACTTCACCTTTCTAAATATAATGTTCAAAAAAATCTGTATGCCATATGAAGTATGTTACATCTTCAGATGGAAACTTCAAATATAGCAGTTTGCTCTAGTTTTGCATCAGCATCAACTATTGCTTTGCTTTAAGGGAGCTAATCATGTAAGAATTGTCTTCTCTTGAGCTAGATCAATGATCTGTCTTCGTTTAGTACATCCGTCTATCTATCTATCCATCCTGAGGGCTTGAATCTGACAAGATCACCCAGAGGCATTGTAAAAAAAAATGTTTTCTTTCTCTTTTTTGATTAATTTATTTATTTTAATTGGAGGCTAATTATGTTCCAATATTGTGGTTGTTTTTGCCATACGTTGACATGAATCAACCACAGGTGTACATGTGTTCCCCATCCTGACCCCCCCCCCCCATCCCATCCCTCTGGGCTGTCCCAGCGCACCGGCTTTGAGTGCCCTGTTTCATGCATTGAACTTGGACTGGTCATCTGTTTCACATATGGTAATATGCATGTTTCAATGCTATTCTCTCAAATCATCCCACTCTCACCTTCTTCCACAGAGTCCAAAAGTCTATTCTTCACATCTGTGTCTCTTTTGCTATCTCATATACAGGGTTATTGTTACCATCTTTTAAATTCCATATATATGCATTAATATATTGTATTGGCATTTTTCATTCTAACTTACTTCACTCTGTATAATAGGCTCAAGTTTCATCCACCTCATTAGAACTGACTCAAATGTGTTCTTTTTAATAGCTGAGTAATATTCTGTTGTGTATGTGTACCGCAACGCTCTTATCCATTCGTCTGCCGATGGGCATCTAGGTTGCTTCCATGTCCTGGCTACTGTAAACAGTGCCACGATGAACGTTGGGGTACACGTGCTTCTTTCAATTCTGGTTTCCGTGGTGTGTGTACCCAGCAGTGGGATTGCTGGGTCGTATGGCAGCTCTATTTCCAGTTTTTAAAGGAATCTCCACACTATTCTCCACAGTGGCTGTACTAGTTTGCATTCCCACCAACAGTGTAAGAGGGTGCCCTTTTCTCCACACCCTCTCCAGCATTTATTGTTTATAGACTTTGATAGCAGCCATTCTGACTGGCATGAGATGGTACCTCATTGTGGTTTTGATTTGCATTTCTCTGATAATCAGTGATGTTGAGGGTCTTTTCATGTCTTCTTTCTATGTCTTCTTTGGAGAAATGTCTTTTTAGTTCTTTGGCCCATGTTTTGATTGGATTGTTTATTTTTCTGATATTGAACTGCATGAGCTGCTGGTATATTTTTGAGATCAATTCTTTGTCAGTTGCTTTGTTTGCTATTATTTTTTCCCATTCTGAACGTTGTCTTTTCACTTTGCTTATAGTTTCCTTCGCTGTACAAAAGCTTTTAAGTTTAATTAGGTCCCATTTGTTTATGTTTGCTTTTATTTCCATTACTCTGGAAGGTGAATCATA
Organism: Antilocapra americana; assembly: GCA_007570785.1. Taxonomy (NCBI): domain Eukaryota; kingdom Metazoa; phylum Chordata; class Mammalia; order Artiodactyla; family Antilocapridae; genus Antilocapra; species Antilocapra americana. Next base: position 2,748,033 of record ML661325.1, read on the forward strand.
GAGGATCTTGCTGTCAGAGAGTATTCTGCCTATATTCTCTTTCTTGATGTCCACCAAGGTTATAAACAAACAGTCCAAATATCACTTGTTTCCATTTTTTTGTAATTTGACTAGGGACATACTTATATTTTATTCCAGTCTGTTTCATTTCTAAGCACTTAACCTGGGCAAGCTACTCACCCCCTGAACCTCAGTCTCAGTCTGTGAAATTGAGATCCTATTTCTTACTTCACAGGATTACTTTGAGACTTAAAAGCAATTCTAGGTATAAAGGTCTTAATGCAGTGTCTGGCTAGCATGTTTCTTTTCTAGTTTTTAACCTGCTTTCTACTTAACAATTATTTATGAAAAAGGGGTTACCTTGCAGCACTATATCTGGCCTTTGATGAGTATATCTGTTTCATAGAAATATCTGAAACTGACTCTAATTTAAACAAAAGGGATTTACCTCAAGGCTATCAGGAGCTCATAGACTTGCTAGGGAAGATGGAGAAACGTCTATAGAAAGGACTGGAATCTAGAGGTTCCTAAAGATACAGGAAGAAAGGAATAGTTCCATAGCAAGAATGGTTGAATGGATAAACACAGCCACCACTTTCATTGCCCTCTTATTTCTGTATGTTTCAAAATTTAGAGTTGAATCAGAGGAGGAGTCTGATCGTCTGTGATTAGGTGACAAGACTCCTCAATGGCTTTATGGGATCTTTTGAAGGGAAAGCCCCATTCCCTTAGATGCTAGGTAGGAGGGAAATTCCTGAAGTTGCTCATCCATCACAAAACACACACAGTAGTGGTGAAGGTCAGAAAGCTCCCCACAAAGAAACCCAGATACTGGGGGAAAAGGAAATGGATGCTGGATGGACAAAAAATGCAAGTGCCAAGGACAGTGAGCATATACATGCTTATACCGTCTATCTCCAGATATTTTTACAGATTCTGAATCCATCAGTTCTCAGTTTTTATCTTGGTAAACTTAAAGGGTCTTGATTGATTGGTTTGTTCTTCTAGGACAGCCTTTTCCATCTCTGAGGATGTTTTAATTGCCCTTCTTTGGATCTTTTCCAAGTCTTGTTAAATCTTTATTGAGCTGTGGTAATCAGAGCTGCATAGTGTTTTGAGTGCTGAGGCAGTTTGATTGGTTTCAAGGAAAGGACAATGTGTTTGGTTTTATGGTCAATATCCTTGGTCAACATTAATGTTATTTATTGGAGGATTGGAGACCATATATTTTGTTTTGACATTACTTAGGCATCCAGTAATGTATGCTTTGCTGGCTCCACAGGACCTAATATTTTTTATTTATTTATTGTAACAAATTCAAGAAAGACTTTTTTCTTAACAATATTGTGTTGGTTCTGCCACACACTGACATGAATCCACCATGGATGTACATGTGCTCCCCTTCCAGAACCCCCCCTCCCACCTCCCTCCCGATTCCCTCTCTCTGGGTCATCCCAGTGCACCAGCCCTGAGCACCCTGTATCATGCATCAAACCTGGGCTGGTGACTGATTTCACATATGATAATTTACATGTTTCTCCCATATCATCCCACCCTTGCCCTCTCCTATAGAGTCCAAAAGACTTCTATACATCTGAGTCTCTTTTGCTGTCTTGCATACAGGGTTATTGTTACCATCTTTCTAAATTCCATATATATGTGTTAGTATACTGTATTGTTGTTTTTCTTTCTGGCTTACTTCACTCTGTATAATAGGCTCCAGTTTCGTCTACCTCATTAAACTGATTCGAATATATTCTTTTTAATAGCTGAGTCATATTCCATTGTGTATATGTAACACAGCTTCCTTATCCATTCATCTGCTGATGGACATCTAGGTTGCTTCCATGTCCGGGCAAGACCTAATATTTTTGAAACAGAGAAATATGAACAAACAATGAAGTTATTTGACACTATTTAGGAGAAGGGGAAAAATAAAAACCCACATTTCTGCACACCCCCAGTCTGTTCTTTGAGCAGAAACTCTTTGGTTTGGGGTTTAGATCCAAGTAATCAACTTGAATTTGGTTGTCAATTCTGGTTTTCCAAATGTGTAAACTTTGGCAAGTCACTTTAATTCTGCCTGGTTTCAGTTTTGTCATCAGTGAAATAGAAATAATAATAGCTTGACTGGATCATTTGTAGTTTCATGTGATTACAGTAACTGAGGCTACAGCACAATATCTGGCACATGGTAGAAACAGAATTGAAAGTCTCCCTTTCTCTTCCCCCTGTATTGAAGAGACAAAAGAAATCTGAAATAATTAAAAACACTGGGTCGTTTTGGAGTTAGTTAAGTGAAGACTTTTTTGGACTTCCCAGGTGGCTCATTGATAAAGAATTTTCCTGCCAATGCAGGAGATGTGAGTTCGAACCCAACGTTGGAAAGATCCCCTAGAATAGGAAATGGCAACCCACTCGAACATTCTTACCTGGAAGATTCTATGGATAGAGGAGCCTGGTGAGGCTACTCCATGGGGTTACAAAGAGACGGACATGACTGAGCATACATGCATGTGCTCACACGTGTGCTTCCTTTAACCCGGGGCTCTGGCGGGATCCTGGGATGCTACACAGTGGCAAGGGGCAGGTTGAGGGTTGAAGCAGCTATCTTCCTGGGTCAAGTCCCATAAAACCTTAATGCCTGGAGTCCAGCTGAGTCTCTCCCTGCTCCCTCCAAGCCCTCAGCACAGCTCAGTATGTAGCAGCTGTGCCTAGGATTCCTTCTGCTAGCAAGACATTCATTCTTCTGTTCATTCACACATTCATTCATTCAAAGGGAAGACTTTACAGGAGAAGTGAACCTGAAGCTGGTCTTTGAGAGTGAGAAGTAACTTCAGGGACTTCCATGAATTAATGGAAAGAGAGAGTGAGTACATGAATAGAAAAGTCAGCATATCTGAACATTGAAAGTAAGGAAGACCAACCACTTTCCTTTCTGATTTTCAGAGGAGTTGATTAGAAAAGGATAGAAGATGGTGATGAGATGTCTCCTGATGAGGTATTAGGTGGTTTCCGTGCCCAGAAAAGCATACAAAGGAATGTTTACAGTGGTAAACTCATTTATGATGGCCTGGCTTGTATCAAAAGGTAGTCTGAATATTAAGCAATGAACACTTTCCCTTCAAATTCGTTCTTATTTATTTTTAAATTTCATACAGTATCTTTGATAAAGAATGTTGACTCTGTTACTTGTCACAGGCTCTGTTCTCACTTCACCTTTCTGAGTTGTCTCTGAATTGTAACTCTGTGTCTGCCCCAGGGTTGACTTATTCATATTCATAGAATGTTAAAGGTAGGCTATCACAATTCCTCCACATTCCAGATAAAAAATTGGAGAAAGGGCTTGAAATGCCAAGCACTATGGACTTTTTGAAGCACGGTGTAACAGAAAAATCCTGGATTTTAGGTAGATTTCTTGCACTTACCTAAATGCACGAACTTGGATATGTAATCTGACCTTGAGAAACCCAGTTTCCTTTCTATTTAAGAAGGTAGACAATGCTTGCCTCATAAGATGATTGTGAGACTGAAATAAGGGAATGTTTGTCAAAAGAACTCCATCACTATTAGTCCCCTCCCCCTCCTTTGGAGCTAATTTACCTTCTACCGTTTAAGGAGAGGGTTGCCCTCTATCCCATACACTTTCAGGGAAGGAGCACCCAGGGGTAGGTCAACTATGGAAAGAACCTAAGGATAAATGACTATGTTTCTTGGTTCTGTTGTTTTCAAAGCAATATCATTTTGGGAGAAGGAAGTGAACAGCATTTCTTCCTTAGTCACAGCTTCTGGGGCTGAGACACTTCTCATGATTCTGGCAGAAGTTCCGGCTGACATTTGAGGGGCAAGGCAGATGGCTGTCATTTCCATGAAGAATAACTGCACCCCAGCCCTTTATCCACGAGCCTGCAAATGTGTTTGGCTCCCATAGAAGGATTATGTGTTGGCAGTTTCCACCAAATGATTCCTTCCAGCCTGGACATACAAGGACTTTCAGGTGGCTCTGTGGCTTTTTTTTCTCACCTTTACTTATTCCTGTGGTCTCAAAATTTACAACCCTTAAGGCAACAAAAACTGTTACCCATAACTGGAAGAAGGACTGAACTGGATTCCCCTCTCCCCCTAATTAAAAATTGGAAAAACATTTCATTTAACTGAAAAGAACCAGAAATGAAAGAAAAGTATAATATACTGGAAGGCACAGTGAATAGACAATGGATGTGCAAATTAGAGACACTGGATTTAAGTTTCAGAATTTCCACTTACCTGCTCCAAGGCCTCTGGCTTTGTGATTTTGACTGTCTGATCAGTATTGAATTTGCTATTTTAATAATCCATTGCAGCATAATCTTTTTGTGATCCTATAAGTATATTTCTTTAGTAGGTTCAAAAGTATTGCAAACATCAGAAAATTGAGAGTCTAATGCAGTGAACAATCTTGTACCTACCATTGAATCCTATCAAATTTTAACATTTTACTGTCTTGCCATATATACTTAATAAGGTTCAGGTAGCGTAAAATTGCTTAGGGACCTTTCTTAGACCTCGTTTATCTTCCTGTTTCTAATGAATTTGTTACTTATTTCTGTATTATTGCTGTCTATCCATGTATCTGTTAACACTATGTTGTATTCTTTGACTTGTTTCTTACAGATATGATGTCATGCTGCGTATAATCAATTGCCATTTGCTTTTGTGATTTAACATGTTTTTGAGGTTTATCCATGTTCATATATGTGCCTGTGGTTCATTCATTTTAATTGCTGTAGTAACTCATTGCATGAATCACCCACAATTTACTCATTCTTTTTCCTGTTCACTAGTTTTTGCAATGGCAAATAGTGCTAGATTTAGTATACTGGTATAAATCTCTTCTGCTGTGTTCGTCTTTAACTTGCCTTCGTGTTGTCACATTGCTTACAACGATTGGAATACCATTGTTCCCATTGCTTATTCCTATGATTGGTGGTTTTGTAATCACTTGGTAGCCCAAGGAATTATTAAGAACCTTAAATTTACTCTTTTTAAAAATTCAACACACACTGCATGTTCTCTTTGGCACTGGACCACACTAAGTATAAAAATCAGAAAAGCCTTATAACCTGATTGCAGCAAATTCTATACTGTTGACAAGCCATATATACTTATTATCCTGCCTGTTATTATCATATATGATAGTAAGAATGTCTACTCAGTCCATTGGGCTACACTAATTTACCGGAACCATTCTTAAGCTTAGTTGAAACAAATGAACTTAAAACAGTTTTTTGGTGTTCTACTCTGGTTTTTGTTTTTTGTATTGTTTCTGTTTGACTTTTTTACTTAGAGTGCTTCTGGCATTATAAGAAACACATCCAATGGAGACCCAGATATATTTTAATTCTTAATAAATTTGCTTGATTATGGTCAGAGCTCTCTGGATCTATTGCTTAAGCTGCATGGAATGCGGGAACTATTACCAGAAAAAGAAAGAAGACTTTCCACTATTGTTTGAGTTTCATATGGATATTTACTTGTCATATTTAACAGTATTGAAACTGGAGTCTCAGGACTGGTTCCTGTGCAGATTGAGGAAAGATGCTCAGTCATCTGTTGAACAAGACAGCAGATCATGTTTCCAGTTCTGTTGTCAATCAGATCGACAAGGCGTGATAGTTTTATGCGGCAGCAAGTTACTTAGCTTTAAGAAAGGATATAGAACAAGAAGTACTGCCACCTCCACAACCAATAGCATTGCAGAGGCCTGACACCTAGATGCAGCTGCTGGGGTCCCACCCTAGCATGGGGTTTGTTTTGGTTTCAAAGCATGGAAACTGACTCTATCTGGGTCCCTTCCCTGTCAGGGAAGATGCTGCAGGTTATATTGCACATATTCTAAGGTAGCAGTATAATCAAATGATTTGAGAGCATGGGTGGACTTCGTGGTCAAACAAATTCCAGCCCTGGCTGTAGAGAAGCTGCAGGGCCTGTGATCTTTCAGCTTTAATATCTTGAGGTCACCTAGTACATGGAGGAAAGTGTGCCTAGTTAGCATTCTGAAATGCAGCTGTTGACACAGGTACCTAACTATTCTGACTACTACATCTAGGATGCTCGTCAGTAGCCTTGAATCAGAAATCAGTACCTGGTAAACCTAGTGAGACCCTCATTTATCTCTGAAGGTTGTATTTCCTCTCTTGGTATTGCAGAATGTGGACCCAGGGATCAGCTGTTCCTCATCCATTTCCAGAGGCTGGAGGAAGAGGTTATAACCCGGGTGTTAACTCTTACCTCTTAGGTTACCTCAGTTTACTAAGCCTCAGCAATTTAGGTGCACAATGGGGGATAGGATATAGTAGAAATGGTGTGTTCTGCCTTCCTGGCAGGGAAGACTTTGCATGTCATACAGGGCATATTCTAAGGTAGCATTAGAATAGTGATCTGAGAGCACAGGTAGGCTCTGGGGTCAACAAATTCATGTTCACACTCTGGCTATACTACTTCCTAGTCATCTGTCTCTGTGATAGCCAGAGTGTGAAGGCATCCATGTCCTAACCTCTGGAATTTGTTAAAAGTTTAAAAACAAAGAAGGATTAAGGTTGAAGATGGAATTATGGTTGCTCGTCAACTGACTTTGAGATGACTTCATTTTCCTGAATTATGGGTTGGCCCCATGTAACTGCAAGAATTTTTATAAATAAAAGAGGGAAGCAAAAGAGAACCAGATAGATGGCATCATGAAGGAATTAGCTAGGCTGGTTTTGAAGATGAATGAATGGCCATGGGCCTAGGAATTCACACAGCCTCCCTGGTGGCTCAGCTGGTAAAGAATCTGCCTGCAATGCTGGCAGGTTTGATCCCTGGGTTGGTTAGAGCCCATGGAAAATGGAATGGCTACCCACTCCAGTAGTCTTGCCTGGAGAATTCCATGGACAGAGGAGCCTGGCAGTCTGTAGTCCATGGATCATAAAGAGTCAGACACTACAGTCCAAGAGTCGGGCACACTGAGCAGCTAACACTTTCTTGGGGCTTTCCAGGTGGTGCAAGTTGGTAAAGAACCCATCTGCCAATGCAGGAAGCATAAAAGACAGAGATGTGGGTTTGATCCCTGGGTCAGGAAGATGCCTTGGAGGAGGGCACGGCAACCCACTCCAATATTCTTGCCTGGAGAGTCCCGTGGACAGAGGAGCCTGGTGGGGTAGTCCATAGAGTTGCAAAAAGCCTGAGAGGACTGAAGTGAATTAGCAGGCACACAGTTGAAACTTGAAAAGGCAAGGAAACATTCTTCTCTAGAGCATGACCACTTTGGCACCACTGCCCTGCCCCCCAGCCCCCCATCCCTGCCACCTGGCCAAAAAGGAACTCAATTCTGTTGATGCTTTGATTTCAGCCCAGTGAGACCCGTTTTGGACTCCCTGACCTCCAGAACTGAAAGATAATACATTTGTATTACTTGAAGCTAAGTTTTCTGTAATTTTAATAGACAACTAAAGCTTTGCCCTTTGCTTCTGTGTGATTTATTTTCTCGTTTTGTAAAATGATGTTTATAACAGTTCTGCCTCCCACTTCTGTGGCTCTGAGGTGTAAACACCTATGCAGGTCTCTGTGCTCACTCTTGGTGAGACCTAAGCTTTGGTTTGTGGTCTCAGGCAAAATGCAGACAGTAGTCATTTCTTGGCTTTCTTATAGAATTGATGTGAGAAGAAAATGGAGTTGTCTTAACTTTTATTTTTAAATCAAATATTGAATATTATTCAAATATATCTTGTAATTAAACTCTACATGTCAAGTATCTTAAGAAATGGTATTTCAAATATAAATTTAAAAAAAAAGGCAAAATAGTACACATGAAGCACCATTCATTTCAGGAAATAGTATTGGAGTATTGGGTGGTATTAATTCTATTGATTGGTGCTGAGTAATATGGTTTTTCCTTTTAGGTATTCTATATTTATTGCAGTATTTATTTCCTATGTATGTGGTAATAATTATGATTCTTCATTCCAAATCCCAGAGATGTGTGCTATCTTTTAATTGCAAACTTTGCTTATAATTTCTGAATGTAAATAGAATGATCTTTATTTAATTCAGCTGAGGATGAAGCAGAGGAATCATCTATTATACCTCCACTAACACATTTTGAGTATTTTAAAAGGTGTGTTAATTTTCAGTAAGTGAATGACAAAGTTCTCATTGTACTGCTTGCCAATGATTAAGTAGCTCAAAAATACTTATCGTGAGTTTTGAGTGAATATACAGTTAAATAAATAAATTCAGGCAGATATAATTAAGGCTTATTTGTCTTGATTGCTTCTTAAAAATACAGCTGACCCTTGAACAACAAGGGAGTCAGGGGCACCAGCCTTCTTCACGGTTAAAAATCCACTTAGAATTTTCAGTCGGCCTTCATATCCGCAGTGCCCCTTTATCTGCAGATTCAACCAATCATGGATTGTGTAAAATTGTTATATGAATTTAGTGAAAAAAATTACATGATTGAGCGGATCCTAGAAATCATTTTGTTAAAAAGTCAACCGATTTCCTTTATTGAGGTCAAGAATACATTACGCGTATCTCTCTCTGAGTGCATATGGAATGAAAAGTGAACTAGGCTATTATTATAATTGATTATCACTGTTTCTGTTTTCACAAAAATGTGGCAATCTGTAGTGTGATAGAGGTATTATTTGCATGTTCTGAATTTTCAGGTGAATAGTGGTCACTATTAGAAGGCACATTTTATAGTGATAAATTTTAAAAATGGATGTTTCCTGTGGAGATTAATATTGTGCTTTGTTTCAATTCTATACCAGAAGCATCTCAGAAAGAAGGCCAAAGAAGGGGGTATGGTCACACTTTTATGAATCAACAAATAGTCCCGTCAATAGTAATTCCATCAGACCTAGAATCTGAACTGTTTCAGTTACCTTTTAGGGCAGAGTATCACAACATGTCCTCACCCATTTTTCAGTCTAAAGACTAGCAAATTGGGCAACTAGGGATCTGTTAAGATTTTTTTCAGGACACTTCAATCTGTTTTTAAACCATTTAGCACTGAGAAGTGATAGCCATTTGTAATATTTAAACAATTAAAATGAATATAACTAATGCACATACTGAAAGTTATTTCTTGTCATTGCTTCTCTGCTTCTAACCATAAAATAATGGTAAAGACTCTGGTTATTTGACTACTCCTATGTGAAAATTCAAAAGTTAATATTGAAAAAATAAATGGAGTGAATTTTAATGTTGCCAATAGTTGATTTACCTTATACAAGAATACAATTCCTTTTCAAAGAGGTTGGCAGACAGAAAGCTTAAATTTGAAATATTTTATAGTTTTGATACTCTCAAGTCAATAGGAAATAAAGCATGAAGTCTCTCCTGATATTATACAATAAATAGGAAACTGGATCATTCTTCAATAACTGGATAAGGTTTGGTTCTGAATGCAGACCCAAATAAATAAATAATACGAATTTTGTTACAGAAATCTTGAAAAAACAATAAATATTTGAAAATGTGTTTGCATTTTTTAGAGCCAGTCAGCATCTTTGGCATAGCCACAAGGAAATAAAGAAGCATTTGAAAAAAAGAAAAAAAATCTTTATAGAGGAAAAAAATCCTCCTGTAAGTAAATCTAAAATAGAAGCATTTCAGGAACTTTGTGTCCTGGAGATGCTGGATAGTTTTAAGTGGAACTTCTACAACGTTACCAAATACCAGAAAATTTCGCAGATCAGAATCTATTTCATTTGATGTTCCTGATTTTTTTTTCCCCCTTTGAGTGACAGGGATAAAGCAAAGGTTTTAGAGATTGTCTGCTGCTTTAACTTTGGGCATTGCAAAGGGAAAAATTCGTATCAGATTTTTAGATTGTTAGGATATGTCCTACTTTATAGAAACAAACCTCATGGTGTTTATACTTGAAATTCTTAGCTTTGTAGATTTTACAGGATTAGATGCCAGCTGCTGTGGGTCTCCTCTTTGGGGAAACTCACAGATGTAAATCATTTCCATTCCATCACTTTCATTCCTGTTGAGCCACAGAATAGTTTTAATGTCAGTGTCCTTCACATTGGAAGATCCCCAGCTATGAAGCAAAGGACATGGCTGAACACATCGACCTTTACTCTATTAAACTATTGCTCTAGGACAGACTAATGTTAACTATTGGTGGCAGTTTTAGGGGCTCTGTCTCCTGCTGCCGTGCCTGACCTTTGGCCTCCGTACTTCCTAAGTCCCACCCCGATACCCACCTAACCACCTCCAGGCTGGAGCTCGGCTCTACAGTTATGCTTGTCTCTTGTGAATCAGTTAAGCTGTGGCCGTTTGCCTGGAATAGGCTGAGTTATTTTTCCCAATTTTATCTTGTGGAATAGATATTGGGAAAGGTTCAATAGAAAGAGCAGAATGCTTGGTTATTCTCAACCTTTACTTCTTTTCTGGGAGATTTTTTAAAAAGACTTACATCTGGACCCACCATCAAAATTCTGATTCAATTGTTCAGATATGGGCACTGGCTCATTTTTAAAAGCCCAGATGATTTTATATGTGGACAAGAAGATCTAGGAGCTAGATCTAGGCTTCGGATTTTCAAAGTATAATCCCTGGACCAAAAGTGTCAGTATCACTTGGGAACTTATTGGAAATCCAAATCCTCCATGTCGGGAGGCATGCCAAAGTTTGAAAATTGATGCTTTTGAACTGTGGTGCTGAAGAAACTCTTGAGAGTCCCTTGGACTGCAAGGAGACCAAACAGTCTATTCTAAAGGAAATCAGTTCCTGAATATTCACTGGAAGGACTAATGCTGAAGCTGAAGCTCTAATACTTTGGCCACCTGATGCGAAGAGTCAGCTTACTGGAAAGGACCCTGATGGTGAGAAAGATTGAGGGCAAAAGGAGAAGAGGGTGATGTCTAGATAGTGTCACAGACTCAATGGACATGATTTGGGCTAACTCTGGGAGATAGTGGAGGACTGAGGAGCCTGGCATGCTCCAGCCTCTGAGGTCACGAAGAGTCAGACCTGACTTAGCAACTGAACAACAACAGTGACAAAATTTGAGAACCACTGGTCTAGAGTAACCTCCTAATGTGGGAAAAAATGACTTGAGGGCATGCTCCATTGATATTCCTGTATTATATGTGAAAAGTGGATCAGCACAGAGCCAAGTCTAGGAATAAGTCAGACACTAACCACTGGGGAGCAGGCAGAATACTGAGGTTCATGCTACCACCCCAGCATCTCAGGAAGTTCTATATCAGGAAATAGTGCCTGATTCCAGCCAGTGGTAGTTAGTGTGTGAGCTTTATAAAGATACTGTATTGGTTTCAAATCCTGGACTTTACCTTTTTTAACTCAGCAAACTAACCTTGCCGATTTTCATTTTTCACATAGGTAAAACAAGGATGGTAGTTACTATCTTTCTAGGTTACTGTGACAGTAGAATAAAATTGTGAATGGAAAATATCCAGCAAGAGTAAATGTCTTGGACATGTCACAACAAAGAGGCATTCTCCAGAAATTATTGATACAATTTCCATATAAGAATAGTCACTACATTGCATGTGGTACTGTCACTGTTTCCTCTTGCCTCCATGGTAAATACTGTGAATTAACCCCAGCAATCTTCCTTGTGTACTGAGGCTTTGAGTGTTTTCTGATACAGCATTCTAGGCAAACACACTCAAACCTGGTTTTCCAGTGAATCCCATTTTAGAGACTGCTGCTTTCACTGTGCCCATTGCAAAAGGAGAAACCCGTATCAGAGGTTTAGATTGCTGCGTATGTTCTACTTTTATGGGGAAAGAAAGCTTGGGGTTAAGAATGCAAAAATCTTCTTAGAGGTACTCCTATTCCTCTGTTTCCTTCCTGCTCACATTTAAGAAGCACCTGATATACAGCAATGTCAGCAAGGCTGTGCGTGCGTGTGATGTTGCTTTAGTCGTGTCTGACTCTTTGTGACCCCGTGGACTGCAGCCCACCAGGCTCCTCTGTCCATGGGGTTCTCCAGGTAAGAATACTGGACCGGGTTGCCGTACCCTCCTCCAGGGGATCTTCCCAACCCAGGAATCAAACCCCCTCTCTTGTGTCTCCTGCATTGGTAGGCAGGTTCTTTACTACTAGTGACGCCTGCACAGTGCTAGCCACATTTGAAAGTTCTGATAGCCACAGTAAGGAAATAAGAACTTTAACTTGAGACTTTGTGTGTCCAGAGCTCATATGTCTAATCCCTTCACTTTACCACCTTTAGAGAGGATAAAACCTTATCTCTGACCTTTATCTATGCTCTGACCTAGAAATTCCCCAGAAAAACCTTTGGTTCTGCTCTGATTTTCTACTTCCTCCCCTGTTAATAGAGTGCTAGACAGTATCAACCAGGGGAGTTGAATATAGAATTCGGTGACAGGTTTCACTAATGCTATAAATATATACCTTGAAATTCCCAGGGAGGTCATGTAGTTGACAAAAATATATTTTTGAGTGCTGCCAAATTGCCCTTCCTTAGGTTCATCTTAGGGTCTGTCTGTGCCAGGTGACATATAGTCCATATAGTCAAAGCTGTAGTTTTCCACTAGTCATGTACAGATGTGAGAGTTGGACCATAAAGAAGGTTGAGCACTGAAGAATTGATGCTTTCAAACTCCCGTGCTGTAGAAGACCCTTGACAGTCCCTTGGACTGCAAGGAGATCACACCAGTCAATCCTAAAGGAAATCAGACGATTCACTTGGAAGGACTGATGTTGAAACTGAAGCTCCAGTCATTTAGCTACATGATGTGAAGAGCCCACACTTTGGAAAAGACCCTGGTGCTGGGAAATATTGAAGACAGGAGAAGGGGAGACAGAGGATGAGAGAGTTGGATGGCATCATGACTCAATGGACATGAGTTTGAGCAAACTCTGGGAGATGGAGAAGGACAGGGAAGTCTGGTGTACTGCAGTCCATGGGACAGTAAATAGTTGGACATGACTTAGTGACTGAACAACAGCAAAGCAGGGCTTCAAGCCTCCTTTTAATGGGCCAGAGTAATAACCAGTGTGAAAATCAGACAGCCTTCCCATAAAGTTTTGCCTGAGACCCACATAACCATGATAGAATCCCACAAAGGGCAAGGTGGGGTGGAGTGGATTTCAATAATAAATGAGATTTAGTTGTCCATTCTGGCAAAGCGAGGGCTTACACGGCTTAGAGTTGTATTTACTGTGACTTAGAAAATTGTTTCTCAAATTCACGCATTGTGTTAGATTGCAAAGAACATTTGTCCTTGGGCCTAAAGAACAGATTTTCAGATTTCACATTTAAGAAACTGGGAATGAATGCATTTTACATATAATTACTTCTTCCTCCTTCCCCCAGTATTACTATTAAATAAATGTTTTTTCAGTTAAGGAAATGTGGCATGTCCCTAGGATATTACAAAATAACTAACATTTCTAATCCTCTTTTGCAGAACATTTCACCTAAAAATGATATCTGATGAGTCTTTCCATCCTTGTTTTAAGACATGGCCGGAGATAAACATGCCAGTTTAAGAACATTATACTTGGTAATTTTTAACAGCTTTATTGAGGTATAATGTATGTAGCATGAAGTTCACCTCCTTAAAATGCACAGTTCAGGGAATTCCCTGGCAGTCCTACGGCTAGGACGGCACACTTCCACTTCATGGGGCCCATGTTCGATCCCATCCTGCAATATGCCAGGTGTGGCTAAAAAATAACCCCCCAAACAAGCGAGCAGAGAAAACAGCAGTGTTTTACTAACCCATACTAATTAGAACAAAAGCTATCTCAGTGAGAGTGACAAATTTAAATGAACAAAAATCTTAAAAAAAAAAAGTACAGTTCAGTTGTTTTAAGTGTATTTTCTTTTCAGAGTTGCACTTCCATTGTAATACTCTAATTTTAGAACATTTTTATCACTCCTAGGAGAAGACTTGTATCCATTCCCTTGAACTTAGCCCTAAGTAGCCACTTACCTAGTTTATGACTCTATAGATTTGCCATCTAGATATTTTATATAAATGACTTCTTGCACTTAGCAAATGTTTTTGAGGTTTAGCCATGATACATGCTGTTGTATGTAGTAGTGCTTCATTCTTTTCTTTCTTAAAAAAAAATTTTTTTTTTTTTTGCACCACACTGCATGTGAGCTCTTAGTACCCCCACTGGGGATTGAATCCACAACCTCTGCATTGCAAGTGCAGTTTTAACCCCTGACCACCAGGGAACTTCTGCTTCATTATTTTTCATTACTGAAAAATATCCCATTATATTGATATACCACATTTTCTTTATGCAATCATCTGTTAATGTCTTTATGGGTTGTTTCCACCTTTGGCTATTATGAATGATGCTAGTATGAATATTCCTGTGTGAATCTTTGTGTGGATATATTTTCATTTTTCTCAAGTGTATGCCTAGAAGCAGAATTACTGGAGCATGTGGTAATCTTATATTTACTCGTTTGTGGAACTGCCAAGTAATTTCCAAATATGTCACATTCCTATTAGCAGTGTACAAGGGATTCAGTTTCTTTACTTTTATATAGATAATTTCTGTTGTCGGTCTTGATTATAGTCATTCTGGTGTGTGTGAAGTGGTCACTGTGGTTTTGGTTTGGGTCTCCTTCATGACTAAAGATATTGAGTATCCTTTCATGTGTTTATTAGAGATTTATATGTATCCTTTAGCAAAATGTCTATTTAAATACCTTTCCCATTTTCTAATTGGGTTACTTTTTTTATTACTGAGTTGTAAAGGTTCTTTATATATGCTGGATTCAAGTTGCTTAAAAGATGGATGGTTTGTAAGTATTTTCTCAGAGTCTAGGAGCTGTGTCTTTAGCAGTTCTTTATGAAGGAAGTGGCCTGCCTCAGAGAGAGTTCCTTAAACCTCATTCCTTTCTCCTTTTCCTACAGTCACTGTGATAAATGAATATATCAACACATCATTACCTGATTGTATTTCATTTATAAGCTCTTCCCATCTAAGTTTTCCCCAACTGCCTGATTCAATTACCTTTTCCTTTTCTTAATTCTCCTTGCTGTTGTTGTTCAGTTGCGGGCAACTCTTTGCGACCCCATGGACGGTAGCCCACCAGGCTCCTCTGTCCATGGAGATTCTCCAGGCAAGAAGACTGGAGTCGGTTGCCATGCCCTCCTCCAGGGGATCTTCCCAACCCAGGAATCAAACCCAGGTCTCCCTCTTTGCAGGCAGATTCTTTACTGTCTGAGCCACATATTTATAAGGGAATCTTTCTGAGCAAGGAAATTGAGCATTCTTTTCTCTGAGGAGGTGAGGACTGAACTGGATACCCAGGGTAAGCAAGTGTAAATGTGGCTAAGAAGGAAGAGCGTGTGAAAATGTCTGTGACCCAAGAGGACAAAGCCCTTCTGAAACAGGAAATAAAGCACTGTGGTAGGAGCTGAGCAGACAAATGTGAAAATGAACTGAGGCAGTCAGGTGCAGGCAAACCTGTGACAGGCTGAGGAAGTTATATTAAAAATGTTTGTCCACATTTCAAGACCAGTGAAAAGTAACTGAGGGGTTTTAGAAATGCCTGTAAGATGATCACCTTTGAATTCCAAAGAATGAATTGAAAAATGCACAGTGATTATGAGAGTTCCATTTAGAAGCTACAGGAGGAGCTCAAGTATTGACCACTTAGATGTGGGTAAGATGATGGTTGCTTCAATGAGGGTGGTAGAAATGAAGATAAAAGAATGAATCTGAAAGACATTTAGAAAGAAAAATCAATGAAACTTGATGGTTTGATAAGGGATTATGGTGCTTATTCTTCTGCCATGGTTTGACTCTCCCATTCTACCCTTTGGGGCACTTAAAACCTCCCTTTTCCCATTTCTTCATTTAGAAAATATGGATGGTAGTATTTAATTCATATGAATGGTACAACGCATTTAGAGCAATAGCATAATGTCTTCTCAAAAATATGCTAAAAATTAAATGTGTTCATCTTTATGAAAAATTCCAATTATTAGAGGATTTGTCTTTTTGAAAAAGTGAAGGAAAGTGAATATTTTCCTGAAAATTAAACACACTGACGACTTTCGGTTCTGGCCAAGTTGGACTATCCCCATTCCTCCCAGGTTCGTAACACTCAAAAACCCTTGGATATAACACAACAAATGCCCGGGTAGACTCTGAAAGGTGGGTAGAAGAAGATGGACTATCTAGTGGCTCTGGGAGATGAACAAGAATGTGTTGAGCTCTCTGTTTTCATTTTGCCTCTAGTGTCTCTCAGATGGGGAGCTGAAGAAGTCTGGAAGCTGAATCCACAGACAGGCACAGAGGAAAGACTGCTCCTAGAGAAAGAACTAGAAAAGGGGGTCTAATAGAACAGAAAACCTTTCTGAAAATTCACCCTCCTTGAACCATATGATAGTAGGAAACCTGCTTGGCAGAAGCAGGGGGTGCTTTAAGTCCCTCTGTCTGGGAATGTCAGTGGGCCCAACATGGAGCTGGCCTCCCCTCCTGTCCAGCAGCACACAGACTGTGCAAAGCCAGGGCAAGGCAAGGTTGGTGGGCAGTCTGTCTCCCCCCAACTTCAGTGCCAGGGAGTCCACTAGAGCCTCCACCTCCACCCAAAATGGACAAGGCTATATGATGTGGAGCTACCATTACACTTCCTGCTGAAAGACTGAGTGGTTTCTCCCTCACACGGGGCACAAACCAATGACGGTGTCTCCCATTCCTGTGTGACCTAGCACTGGAAATCTCAGCCGACAGAATGACGGGGCAACACAAGGAAATAAAAAGCATGCAGATCAGAAAGGAAGAAATAAAGATGACGTGCTTGTCTATGGAGTCAGTTCTGAGGAATCTACAAGAAAACTGTACAACTAATAAGTGAGTTCAGCAGAGTCACAAGCTGTACAAGATTAACATACAGAATTGTTTTTATTCCTTTATACTATCAAGTGATACACAGAAACTAAATTAAAAACATAACATCATATACAATCACTCTGAAATAAAGTGAAATTCCTAGTTATAAATCTAATAAAACATGTACAGGATCTGTGTGCTGAAAACTGCAACACATGGATGGAAGAAATAAAAGTGTAGGTAAATGGGGAAACATACTGTGTTTACAGGTTAGAAGGTTCAATATAGTAAAGATGTCAATACTCCACAAACTGATACATTTAATAAAATTCTGGTGAAAATCCCAACAAGATTTTCTCTAGAAATGGCCAAACAGTATCTAAAATTTATGCAGAAAGGGAGAGGAACTAAGATAACTAAAACAAAATGGAAAGGGTATACTCACAATACTCATGGCAGTGTGGAATTGGCAATAGAATACACACACAAATCAGTGAAACAGAATAGAATCAGGAAAGAGAAGAACCCAGATACAAACAATTGGCTTTTGACAAAAGCTTTTGCAATTCAGTGAAGGAAAAGTAGCCTTTTCAACAAATGACATGCATAGGCAAAAACCTAAACTTCTTACCATATGCAAAAATCAACTCAAAATGGGTCATGCATTTAGAATCTAACAGGTAGAAGTACAAAACTGTTAAGGAAAAAGTGGGAGGAAATCTTTGAGATCTCGGGTTAGAGAAAGAGTTCTTACATGTGATATCTAATGCACTATTAATAAAATGAAAATAGGTAAATTGAATTTCATCAAAAGTAAAACATTTTGCATTGTGAAAGGCTGCAACCAGGATGAAAATATAACCTAGAGAGTCTGAAAATATCTGCAAATCACATCCAGTGAAGGCTTTATATGTGGAATATGTGAAGAATTCTCAAAACTCAACAGAAAAGAAAAAAAGGTCGAATTATAAAATCAGCAAAAGACATTTCACAAAAGATATAGATGGCAAAGGAACATGTGGAAAGATGCTATCATCATTGGCTATTAGCAAAATGGCAAATTAAGATCTCAATGCAGTATCATAAGGCACACAATATGAATGACTAAAATCATAAAATGACAGTTCCAAATGCTAACAATGATGTAGAGAAATGATCACTCATGCATTGATAGTGGGAATGTAAAATAGTACAGCCATTCTGGAAGTTCATTTGGTAGTTTCTTAGAAAACAAAACATGTACTTACCAGATGCTGCTATAATCACACTCTTGGATATTTATCCCAGAGTAACGAAAATATAGCCACATAAAAACCTGTCACAGATGTTTGCAGCACCTTTTTTCAGAGTTGTGAAGCACAGGAAACAATGGAAGACTACACAGCCCTAAAAAGGGATGAGCTATTGAAGTTACAACAGTCTGAATGCAACTCAAGGGCATTAAATCTATTTTTTTTTAAAAAGTTAGTCTCAAAGTTTATTTAACTGTGTAATGCCACTATTGTAAAGTAAAAAAATAAAATGAAAAAAAAAACCCATTGTCTAAATGACAGCTATGGAGAACCAGATTAGCAGTTGATAGGGGCCAGGAATTGGGGGTGATGAGGGGTAGTGTGGAGAGGTACAAACACAAATCAAGACATAGCATGATTGTGGTGGTTGTGGTTAGACAAATTTATACCAAGTTAATGTTGCTTAGAACTACACCCATATATACATAAACACAGCATGAATGCAGTTGGAAAACATGGGATGGACTAATAGTTGTGTAAACAACAGTGATACACGAATGTCAGTTTTCTGTTTTAGATATGATGCTACTGCTCTATAAGACGGTACTATGGAGAGAAACTGGGTGAAGGAGATAAGGGACACTCTGCTACCTTTGCAGCTTCCTGAACATCTATGGTATTTTTTTGTTTTTTTAAAGTAAAAGAAATTATCTACGTTGTGACCAATATTGTAGATATTTGAATAGCTTCATAATACTCTGGGGGTTTGGAAAGAATGCAGGAGAAAGAATGAGGATATTGGGGTTAGAGTCTTTGACATATAACTTACTATCTATATACTTACAGATGCTCCAAACTCCAATTTCATTTGTGAAATACGACTTATAAGACCTGCTCGGCATATCCCAGTGAGGTCACTATAACTTTTTTTTTTTTTAATGCAAACTAGATTACTTTGAGCAAAGTGAAGCTGTAGCCAGTCAGATCCCAAATGCAAGGCATTTGCAGTCACAGCCGAAGTGACTGTCAGTAGCTTGTTTGGATCCTGCTTAATTCACTAAGAAGAGTGTTAATTGAAAATGGCTACTGATTACAATGTTACAGAAGTGGATGGGAGTCCTTCTGAGCCATCCCATGACAAAGAAAAGAAAGGAGAAAGGATTCATGGGATAATGACAATACTTAATGCGTACTCATGAAGTATTAGCCAGCTAAGTAAATATTAATTAAATATTAGCCAACAGAATGATAATTATCATCAGTATGGAGAGTTTGATGTCAAAATCATTAGTTCTTAGTCCTGAAGGGTTTGATACTCCAGATTTATTATAATCAAGCTTGTTTCTATGTCAACAATCCTAAACATAAATCCTGCACCTTTCCAATCTATAGTCTTGTTTCTTGGGGGGCTATAATTGAAGGTAAGCAAGTATTTCTTTGTTTAATATCTTCAAAAGTGAAAGTCACTCAGTCCTGTCCTACTTTTTGTGACCCCATGGACTATACAGTCCATGGAATTTTCCAGGCCAGAAGACTGGAGTGGGTAGCCATTCCCTTCCCCAGGGGGTCTTCCTAACCCAGGGATCAAACCCAGGTCTCTTGCATTGCAAACAGATTCTTTACCAGCTGAGCCACAAGGGAAGCCCAAGAATACTAGAGTGGGTAGCCTATCCCTTCTCCGGCAGATCTTCCTGACCCAGGAATCGAACCAGGGTCTCCTGCACTGGAGGCAGATTCTTCATCAACTGAGCTATCAGGGAAGCCCAGTATCTTCAAAGAGGTATTCTAATTTAAGTGTATTCAGAGTTCTATCTATTCACAGCTTTTCTGCCTGAACTCCCATCCCTTAAAGAAAGTTTTCTTAACCAGCTTAACTGCCATTCAACAATGAAGTCTGCTCACGAGTAAATTAATAGTAGTGGGAAAAATAGGAGTAATGCTAGTAGTAGTAGTAATGATAATAAAATAGTTTACACTAGTTGAGGACTTACTAGTTGCAGTGCTGTAATAAATATCATATCTATATTAACTGAGTCCTCATCAAAACCCTAGGAGATGAGTTGTATCCCATTCACATTTTACATATGGAAACTAAGAAGACACTGGCTGTTTGAGTCACTCTAGTGCCAACAGATGGGGAAACAGTGTCAGACTTTATTTTGGGGGGCTCCAAAATCATTGCAGATGGTGATTGCAGCCATGAAATTAAAAGATGCTTACTCCTTGGAAGGAAAGTTATGACCAAGCTAGATAGCATATTAGAAAGCAGAGACATTACTTTGCCAACAAAGGTCTGT
Organism: Antilocapra americana; assembly: GCA_007570785.1. Taxonomy (NCBI): domain Eukaryota; kingdom Metazoa; phylum Chordata; class Mammalia; order Artiodactyla; family Antilocapridae; genus Antilocapra; species Antilocapra americana. The sequence continues at coordinate 2,768,395 of ML661325.1, forward strand.
CTAGTCAAGGCTATGGTTTTTCCAATAGTCATTTATGGATGTGAGAGTTTGACTATAATGAAAGCTGAGTGCCAAAGAAGTGATGCTTTTGAACTGTGGTGTTGGAGAAGACTCTTGAAAGTCCCTTGGACAGCAAGGAGATCCCAGTCTGTCCTAAAGGAGATTGGTCCTGGGTGTTCATTGGAAGGACTGATGTTGAAGCTGAAACTCCAATACTTTGGCCACCTCATGTGAAGAGTTGACTCATTGGAAAAGATCCTGATGTTGGGAAGGATTGGGGGCAGGAGAAGAAGGGAACAACAGAGGATGAGATGGCTGGATGGCATCACCGACTCGATGGACATGAGTTTGTGTAAACTCTGGGAGTTGATGATGGATAGGGAGGCCTGGTGTGTTGCGATTCATGGGGTCACAAAGGGTCGGACACGATTGAGCGACTGAACTGAATGCCTATAGCTAGTAAGTAGCATATCCAAGGTCATCTAACCCAAGCTGTGTGCTTCTAGAGCCTCTTGCCTCTATGTCCTGCCACCTCTCACAAATTCTTGTCTCACAAATTCTTGTCTACAGCATCTCCCACAGCTGGAAGAGGATTTGAGATTTTTAGGAGACCATTTCTTTTGTGGCCATCTCTGTCAAACATAGTTTTGAAGGTGCTGATTACTTTGAAAACTTAGACGTGACTGAAGATAATACGGGGGGAATGTTTTAAAACCCTTGTCCTTTGAGGATAGATTGGATTTTCAGTGGGTATTTAGGGCAAGTACAGGAAAAGACAGTTTTTACTCTTGGCATCATGGGATCACTTCCCCAGTGTCGAGAGTCACAAGTCCAAACTCATCCACTTAGTAGTTTTGTGATGTTAGAGTATTTAATAATGTAATCTTTAAATGTAATAATGTCTTCATTCCTTCATTGTAAAAATGAGCGTATTTCATGTGGTTGTTGGAAGAATTAAATGACACATATATGATAATATTTAACTCAGCTGGAGAAGGAAATGGCAACCCACTCCAGTATTCTTGGGAAATCCCATGAACAGAGAAACTGGTGGGCTGCAGTCCGTGGGGTCACTGAAGTCAGACACAACTTAGTAACTGAACCACTACTGCCACCATTTAGCTCAGTGCTGGGCACTCTGGGTTCACTATGTGAAGTAGGGCTTCTCAGGTGGAGCTAGTAGTAAAGAATACACCTGCCAGTGCAGGAGACATAAGAAACCTGGGTTTGATCCCTGGGTTGGGAAGATCCCCTGGAGGAGGGCATGGCAACCAACTCCAGTATTTTTGCTTAGAGAATCCCATGGACAGAGGAGCCTGGTAGGCTACAGTCCATGCGGTTGAAAAGAGTCTGACATGGCTGAAGTGACTTAGCAGAGCACATGTGAAGTAGAGGGAGGTAAAGTCTGGGTTATAGACGATTTGCTATAGTTTGTCTTCTCAAAGTTAACTAGTTCATAGGGCATTCATGATAAAACTTGCAAATCTCATCACCATATATTGTGATATCATTGCTTCCAAAGTGATAAAAGATATTAAATTTATTAAAAGCTCCGAGATGTGTTAAATTCTTATGGTGTCAAGAGCACATGGAAGCCTGCACGGCAAGAGTGTTCATATGAAATGATATTTGAAGCCAGGCAAGGGCATAGATTTTTTATTTCATTGTGAGAGTACTTTGAGTCCAGGAAACTCATGACAAGCTAGAGAGGTAGTTATTAACTTACACACTTGCAAGATAGTGATAAGGCTACCTCATCAGAGAAGGGGCTTTGCATCAAGAATATTGGGGCATAACAGGATCGGTTCAGTTCAGTTGCTCAGTCATGTCTAATTCTTTGTGACCCCATGGACTGCAGCATGCTAGGCCTCCCTATCCATCACCAACTCCTGGAGTTTACTCAAACTGATGTCCATTGAATCAGTAATGGCATCCAACCATCTCATCCTCTGCCGTCCCCTTCTCCTCTGGCCTTCAATCTTTCTCAGTATCAGGGTCTTTTCAAATGTGTCAGTTCTTCACATCAGGTGGCCAAAGTACTGGAGTTTCAGCTTCAGCATTAGTCCTTCTAATGAATATTCAGGACTGATTTCCTTTAGGATAGACTAGTTGGATCTCCTTGCAGTCCAAGGGACTCTCATGAGTCTTCTCCAACACCACAGTTCAAAGGCATTAATTCTTCGACTCTCAGCTTTCTTTATAGTCCAACTCTCACATCCATACATGACTACTGGAAAAACAATAGCTTTGACTAGACAGACCTTTGTTGGCAAAGTAATGTCTCTGCTTTTTAATATGCTGTCTAGGTTGGTCACAACTTTTCTTCCAAGGAGTAAGTATCTTAGTTTCATGGCTTCAGTCACCATCAGCAGTAATTTTGGAGTCCAAAAAAATAAAGTCAGCCACTGTTTCCCCATCTATCTGCCATGAGGTGATGGGACCGGATGCCATGATCTTAGTTTTCTGAATGTTGAGCTTTAAGCCAACTTTTTCACCCTCCTCTTTCACTTTCATCAAGAGGCTCTTTAGTTCTTTTTCACTTTCTGCCATAAGGGTGGCATTACCTGCATATCTGAAGTTATTGATATTTCTTTCGGCAATCTTGATTCCAGCTTGTGCTTTATCCAGCCCAGCATTTATCGTGGTGTACTCTGCATGTAAGTTAAGTAAGCAGGGTGACAATATACAGCCTTGATGTACTCCTTTTCCTATTTGTAACCGGTCTGTTGTTCCATGCCCAGTTCTAACTGTTGCTTCCTGACCTGCATACAGCTTTCTCAAGAGGCAGGTCAGGCGGTCTGGTATTGCCATCTCTTTAAGAGTTTTCCACAGTTTATTGTGATCCACACAGTCAAAAGCTCTGGCATAGTCAATAAAGCAGAAATAGATGTTTTTCTGGAACTCTCTTGTTTTTTTGATGGTCAGGCAGATGTTGACAATTTGATCTCTGGTTCCTCTGCCTTTTCTAAAACCAGCTTGAACATTTGGTAGTTCACGGTTCAGGTATTGTTGAAGCCTGGCTTGGAGAATTTTGAGCATTACTTTACTAGCATGTGAGATGAGTGCATTTGTGCGGTAGTTTGAGCATTCTTTGGCATTGCCAAAGAATCGTTCGTGACATTGTACAGGAGACAGGAATCAAGACCATCCCCAAGAAAAAGAAATGCAAAACAGCAAAATGACTGTCTCAGAAGGCCTTACAAATAGTTGTTAAAAGAAGTGAAAAGCAAATGAGAAAGGGAACGATATACCCATTTGAATGCAGAGCTCCCAAGAATAAATAGCAAGGAGAGGTAAGAAAGCCTTCCTCAGTGATAACAGGATAGGCGTGTTAAGTAAACCAATGGGATAATCCTTTCTGAATGCATATCAAATTATTACATTGTACATTTTCAATATCTTTCAATTCTATTCATTAAGTATGGCTTTATTAAGCTGATGATGGGGAGAGATGGTTGGAGACTGGAAAGACAATGGACCAGACTTCTGGAATGTATGATTCTGGAAATCAAAACATTTCTCCACACTGTTGTTTTACCTGGAGTGCCCTTCTTAAGCATTTCTGGCTGAGAAAACCATGACCATTTTTAAAAGGCTAGTTCAAATACTATGTCTTTCAAGAAAATTTTCCTGCCTGTTAGAAGGCATTTCTTCCCTCTAGTGAACTTCTTTTCGGTTTATCCTTGTTTTCTTAGCAAGCATGAGCACGCATGCCTGTTTGCCTAGGTCATTCTGAGTTATGCCTCTTATTCCAGCGTACTTATTAGCAAAGTCCCCTTTCACTCAAAAATATGTTTTGTTTATATGGTAAAATATAAGGTCACCTACTTATAACTCTTATCGCTTCTCCCTTGTGTTCTGGTTAGTGACATATTGCTGTCTCGTGACCTCTGTTAAAATGTTCATGTGAGCAGGGACCATATCTACTCATTTGTATTCCCAATACAGACTCTAATAATCATTTATTAAGTGGAATTTAAATAAGTATATTGAAAACTCTTGGAGTCTAATCCTTTATTCTTAGACTTTTTTGTGTGTTCCTAACGTCTTTTGGTATTGCACCATACATACGATGTGCATGCTAGGTCTGTAAATGTGGTCGGACATTCACAGGGCTCTACTGTTTCTGGAACAACCTGAAGATGATTTTCGAGCACTGACTAGAAGTATGTCTTCATAAATCTCCTCTCCTTACACTGCTTGCTAGCCTGTGCACATGCCTCTTTGACGGTTTGAGTTGATCTTCTAGCCTGAAGAATTCTTTGGAAAACTGCAAGGTGTTAAGAGCAGTGGGCGAGTATCTACTTGACCTTATTGGTCATGGGTGAATGAAACAGCTCTACTTTGCAGAATTGAACTTTTCTCTAGGACCCTTTAGCCTAGTCCCTGTTAGCAAATTTAAAATAAAAAATTACTTAAGATAAATGTTATTTTACTTGATGGCTACATTGATCTAATAGTTTGCTTGACAAACTATATGGAATGTTTAGTTTTGGTCAGTTAGTGTTTTTTTTTTTTTGAGGTTTCTAGCTGGGATTTCAACTCTTGTTTTATAGTCTTTTATGACTTCAATAACCCTACTTGATTTTTCTCCTTAAAATTTTGAGTCATAGTAGCAGATGTTTAAGGGAGTAAAGGGCATCACCTTTCTCATATTGCTTATTTACAGAGAAGTCTTTTAGGTGAATATTAAAATTTCCCAGTGATGAGGAGAGAGTGAAGTTATCTGTGAAATCTTGATGCTGTGGCTATTTGAATGTATGTAACCATATTACTACACATTAGGCATCAGCACAGTGGTTCAATTCGAATCCTTTGAAAATGGTTAGTGCTCTTCTGCCAGGCTGGATTTGCTGGGCCTTCCTCTTTAGTTTTACCCTCATTGTTCTTTTGGAGAAGGATATTGAGAGGATGTGACAGGTGGTTGGATCACGAGCTGGACCCTGGCAATCAGAGCCTCCACATGCAATTCCTGTCCTTGTAATATATATTCTGGCCACTATTCCCCTAGTCAGAGCTGTTTCAAGGACACAGCCTTGAAAGAGCAAGGCATTGTTGAGAACATCAGGATGTAATACATGACCGAACCCCAGTAAGGCCTCTGTATAAACGTTTAAGATTCTGGGGGGCAAGTGCAGAGATGTACTGGTCTTGCAGCCACCCAAGACCAGCCTCATGTGTAGGTCCCCTTGCTTATTAAATCTGTGTCTAGCAGTCTGCAGTGTCTGCCTCTTTCTTTGGTCTCTCCTTGCTCTCTTTGTATGAAGGACAGATTCAGATTTTACCAGGAAGCTTCCAAGGTTTCCAACCAACATGTTCTAAAGAAGCCACAGATTCTCTCCTGTGGGTTTGTTTCTTTTCTTTTTCTCAGCTTTACAGGAAGGTTTCCCAGCCCTGGGACTGGGACTGTTGACATATCAGACTGGTTGAATTCTTTGTTGTGGTGCGCTGTCCTGTGCATTGTTGAATGCTTAGCATCCCTCCCCTCTATCCACTAGATGTCAATAGCATCACCTTTCTCAAAGCTCGACAACCAAACGTATCCTCAGACATTATCGAATGTTTCTAGGAGGAAGAAAAGATGCAGACTTGAACACCCCTCCCCTCTGCCCCTTGAGAACCCAGCTTTGGAGCCTTTGCAGAAAGCTTTGCAGCCATGACAGAAGCAGTGACCTTAGAGCAGCACTTAGCAACCATTGTCACTTGGCTAAATCTCTTGACTTCTCTGACACTCAGCCTGCTTCCATGCAAAGTGAGGATGGTAACATACATCTAGAGTTGAGATTTCAAAGTCCCAGTGCATGGTAGTCACTTTCATTCTTACCCAGTGAGTTCCAGCTACCTTTTTCCAGTGTCAGAGATTCCAACTTACGAAAAGCTGTCTCTCTTTCTTACCCTGCCAACAGAGCATGACGACTGTGGCAGCGGGCAGCACAATTGCGATGAGAATGCCATCTGCACCAACACTGTCCAGGGACACAGCTGCACCTGCAAACCAGGCTACGTGGGCAACGGGACCATCTGCAGAGGTAGGCTGTTGGCTGTAGGGGTGAAGCTGCCTGTGAGCTGCCCCCCTGCCCGGGTTATTGGCGTTCCTATCCCAGGTCCGTTGTGTCCTTCTGGTGACTGACCCGGGCCAGGGTTCCTGTCTCTGGTGGGGTCAGCGGGCAAGGGCACTGTGCATCAGAGGAGAATAAAGATGCTCTGAGTCTGACTTTGGGGTAGAAGGAGGAAGATGTGCTTATGGGTCAGGGCATGGTCCTGTATCCTGATGGCTGTCTTCAGCTTTGTCTGTTGGCTTGTGTTTGTGATGGATGTGCTGGTGGCTGAGGTGGGCGTCTGTTCTCTGGAAGCCATGCTCAGACAGCAAGAGGGCCCCGCTTGCGGCCACACTCCAGGTATCTGCTGGGATATCATGCTCAAAGTTTCAGCCGTTCGCTGTGTTTGGAACAATTCAGAGGCCAGTGCTCTGGCTTTTGTCTGCATTCAGGATAAATTCCCATTACTCCTCCTGTCTAAAGGGAACAGTCAGTCTGGTCCCTGACTCCTCTCAGCTTTTCTCTCTTGTCTCCCCTGAACTTTCTCTGCGCCAGCGCCTTATTCCTCGCTATTCCTGCAACATGCCGGCCACATTCCTGTCTGGGGCTGTGTGCTCGGGCTCCCCCACCCCGCCTCCATGCTCATTTCCTTCAGGTCTCTACTCAAGTCTCTGCCATCCTCAGAGACTTAATCTGATCACTCTATCAGAATTAGACCCCTAGTACTTCTCAGTCCCATGCCTTCCTTTATTTTGCTTAACTAACTCAGCTTCTCAGAACATAATACATCGATGTTATATATATATATATTTTTTTCTTTTTATTTATTTATTTTTTCTTTACATTATCATGTTGGTTTTGCCATACATTGACATAAATCCACCATGGGTGTACATGTGTTCCCCTTCCAGAACCCTCCTCCCACCTCCCTCCCGATTCCATCCCTCTGGGTCATCCCGGTGCACCAGCCCTGAGCACCAGCCCTGAGCACCCTGTATCAAGCATCAAACCTGGGCTGGTGATTCAATTCACATATGATAATTTACATGTTTCAATGTCATTCTCCCATGTCATCCCACCCTTGCCCTCTCCCACAGAGTCCAAAAGACTGTTCTATACATCTGCATCTCTTTTGCTGTCTTGCATACAGGGTTATCGTTACCATCTTTCTAAATTCCATATATATGCGTTAGTATATTGTATTGTAGTTTTTCCTTCTGGCTGATCTCACTCTGTATAATAGGCTCCAGTTCCGTCCACCTGAGTAGAACTGCTTCAAATGAATTCTTTTTAATGGCTGAGTAATATTCCATTGTGTATATGTACCATGGTTTTCTTATCCATTCATCAGTTGATGGGCATCTAGGTTGCTTCCATGTCCTGGCTATTGTAAACAGTGCGGCGATGAACATTGGGATACACGTGTCTTTCAGTTCTGGTTTCCTCGGTGTGTATGCCCAGCAGTGGGATTGCTGGGTCATATGGCAGTTCTATTTCCAGTTTTTTTAAGGAATATCCACACTGTTCTCCATAGTGGCTGTACTAGTTTGCATTCCCACCAACAGTGTAAGAGAGTTCCCTTTTCTCCACATCTGTCTCCTCATGAGCTCTGTGAGAGGGACCACCTGGTTATGTCTCCCTGCTCTTTTCCCATCAGCTAGCATGGTACTGGGCGCACTGTTAAGTGTAAGTGATTATTCAATGACTCTATCTGCCAAAGAGGAAACATTGACAGTCACACTGAAAAAGAGGCAAGATCTGCATTTAAAAAACAAACCAAAAAACAAACCAGGGAATAACCCTTTGAGTTAGGTATTATTATTCTCCCCATTTTAGAGGTCACCATATTGAGACACAGAAAGGTTAAGTAACTTACTCGAGAACACACAGCACTCTAGCAGTTTTCTTCAGCAGAGATGACATTACTGATGATGGGAAATAATATAGAGTGACTAAGTCACCATATTCATGCATTAGATTAGAGGAGAATCTTCTCACATTGATTGTATTCTGTCTCAGTGAGGTTGGAGTAAATAGCCTCATGCATGACTGAGAGGTAAATGGGTGAAAGTTTTTAATGGCAATTTGACAAAATCAATCTACTTTTAAAGTAAATCTGAAGGGTCTTAGAGAGATTCTCTTGATTCCATTGATTTTACTTCTTGAAATATGTTCTAAGTATATGCTTTTGAGGGAGGAAAAAAATGCATGTACAGGGATATTTTTGCTACATTATTTGTATTCACTGAAAACCAAAAACAGCCCACATGTCTGGCAGTAGTGGGATGATTTAATTTATTTGGAGTATTGTTTCATGGAATAGAATACAGTGGTTTGAAATTCTGAGCATATGTATGCACACACATGTATATACACACCCATACTAAAAGACATACTTTTGAGAAAAAAAAAGGAAATAAAACCAAGTTACAGGACAGTATATATAGTATCATCACTTGGCTAATTTATTATTTATAAATATCTATAGATATATTTATGTAAATGCAGTGACATGGCAACCATGCAGACTGTTCACCTTATTAACCATGGGAATGGGTGAGAAAGAACATTCATTTCTTTGCTATGAATTCAGTATTGTTTGTGTCTCCTCTAGTGGGGATTTATATATACAATATTTGTGTGTTTTTAAATAAGCTCCATGAGGCAAATAAAGAAACTAGTGCTTGTTTTTTAAAAGAAGACTTGAATATATTTCTAAAACAAAACAAAAAAGGAATGTAAACATTAATTTAATTCCGTGGAATATCAAGCCCATGCTGATGCATATGATCTAATGCTGTCAATCTGAGGAGCAACACAGGAAATTAATCTTAATTCATTTTGTTCAGAATGATCTCACCTCACAAAATGGTAGTGGTTGCCCCAGGTGAGTGAATTTGTTTGCCAGTCCCCCTCTTGCTATTTGTGCTCAGTGGCGGCTTCACCTTTTGTGGGATTGGCAAGTCCCCACTGCAAAAAATGTGAGTTCAAATAATATTCCTGCTGTCCACAGACTCTGAAAATACACTTCCTCCAAAATTATAAATTAGGGATAATAATTTTCTTAATGTAATTCTAATGGTCAGTCATGTTAACCTCAATAAAATCAGGAGAATCCTGCATTTCATCAGTGTTGTGTGGGGAGGCATTGCAGCGGAGATGAAAAATTTGACAAAGGACTTGGCGAGGTGGGGTTTAGAGCTGATTTCCTTACTGGTGGGTTGCCATTTCTGTATTTTTACATACTACAATTGGGTCAATATCACCTTCAACATTTATACAGTAATGTTATTGCAAAGAATTATTAAAGTAATATATATCACTGTTTTAAACTATCAAATGCTATAAAAGTGAAGACAGTATTATTGGTGGTACAACGATGAAGGACAAGGAAAAGGCAGTCCATGGGTTGGCTTGAATCTCAGCCTTGGGACTGAAGTACCCGACTATGTGTCTGTTTCAAGGCATACCTTTTATCATTGAGTTTTCCACTTGTAACTGAGTCATTTATAGTGGGAGTTGGACCAGGAGAATCAGCTTGAACTAATTCTTTCTTTATTTTTCGTTTAATGTTTAAAGCTTCCCTAGACATGGTGTTGTTCATGTAATTGGCTACATCTGGGTAGAAATGAATATTGCTAACACTTCTGCTAACAAGCAAAACACAAGGCAACAGTTTCTTGAACAATGCTAATTAGTGCAAATTCTCTTAAATGGGCTTTCCTGGTGACTGATGCCCACGTAAGGAGTTTTGGTTTATTTTGCTTTTCTCATGAAGATGGAAAATACTCTCCCAGCTTCAACAACAATCATCAAGTGTGTGCAAGACATCATGTGGATGTGTTCACGTATGTTATCTCATTTAATTCCCACCATAACCCTGGGAGGTTGATGGCATTGTTCTATTTCAGGGGTAAATCTTGAATATGTCATAGCTGAATCTGATTACACCTAGTGATTGTGACTGCCTTTAGTTTCTTTCCTCCCCCTGACCTTCTCTTCATCTTTCTTTTTCTTTCCATTTGTCTTCCTTTTCTTTTTTTTTTTTTTTGATTTTCAAACATTTTTTATTTTTCATTGGGGGAGAATTGCTTTACAATGTTGTGTTGGTTTCTGCCATACAACAACACAAATCAGCCATAATTGTACATATATCAAACATTCTTTTAGTATTTACTTGCTTATTTATTTATTTGGCTGTGCCAGGTCTTAATTGCAGTACCCAGGATCCTCATTGCAGCATCTGGACTCCAGGGCGCAAGAAATCAGTAGTTGCAGCACAGGGCCTTAGTAGCTTCATGGCATGTGAGATCTTAGTCTTCCTTTTCTTTATCTGTCCCCTACATCTCCCTCTTCTTCTCTGGCTGTTGATCATTTAACACACACACCCTTGCCTTCTCTCTTTTTCTCTCTCTCTCTACAACTAGAAGCACTCATTGCACTGTCTCTTCCCCCCTTTTTTCTACAATCTATATTTTTAAGTTCACATTCTTGATAAACGGACAAAAGAATTTAAACTATGCCACATCTGTTGCTGGATATTTTGGCATTTGAGGTTAAATGGAAACAGTACTTGCAAACTGTTGCAAATCAGATTTATATAACCAGACTTAAAGGTTGAGGTTGTCTGTGAAAGAGTATTTATCTGCTTCCACCCTCCTGCATTAACCTAGAACTGAAGGTAGCTTTGAGCAGGCAGCTGCCGATAAATTGCTGATAGTCTAAGCCTTGCTCTCTTGTCTGTCATTAGGGCTGGATAAGCTGTGATGATGCTTGAAAACATTCTTGTCTTAATGACTGATAATATTGACACTGGTTTCATAAACATACAGTGAGTGTGAATTCTGTGTCTGGAGTGTAGCTTATGGCACCAAAGGAGCAAGAGGCAAATAAAACAATGTCCAGAGAGATTCTGCTGTTCGTTCGGTTTGGGAAGAGGAAATTTGAGCAAATGCTTCCAAGCCAATTGAACAATTTACAAAATGGTACTGTCTTGTGTGGAAGAGGCTTATAAAGAATTACTCAAAATACAGGGCCATGTGGAAGACATATGATGTGTTAGGACTCTACTGACTGCAGGTCAGAGAAATCTCCTGGCAGGGCTGGCTTGTAATTTGCAGAGCTCGGAGTAAGGTAAGTGTGGGATCCTTGTTAAAAAAAAAAAAAAAGGTAGGAAAAATCTGGTCTTTAAAGGAATGAAATCATATAGATTTTGCCTTCCTTCTGGGGTCTCTTTCTCAACCTATCATGGTGTTTTTATTTACTATTTAATGTCACTCCTTTGGCCAGGGGCGAGAGTATCGGTCCACCATCGGCCTAAGAGGCACTTCCGGCCCACGCCCTACACACACCCTTGGCACACGCACCCGGCCCCCTGACTGCAGGGCTGCCATGTGCCCGGACCGAGGTGCTGTGACCTGGCTGGGCAGGAGAGCAGGCCGCTGACCCAGGCCACAGCAGATGGGCGGCCCAGGGGACTGTATTCTCCCCACCGGGTCCCTGAATCACTGAGGACGGCGCCTGCGGGCCGCCTGCTGGGCGCTAGGGGTGGCGCAACCACGCTCCACCTGGAAACACCCGGAGCCTGCGAATCCAAACCGCTCTCCCCGTGTCTGTGCGCAGGACCCTGCAGGGTGAGAGTTGTTCCTTTGCTCAGAGACTGGGCTCAGAGAGCTGAGAGCCCATCCTGGAGAGGCAGGAAGAAGTGCGAGTTGTGTTGGGCATTCCTGGCGCGTGCTCCTCTGTCCCATTGAGCTTGGCCACAGCAATAAGTCTATCTTTGAATTTTAAGTTTTCCAAGTGAGGTTCAATGGGACAGAGGAGCACAATGTGTTAATTACCATATGTGAAATCAATCGCCAGCCCAGGGTTGCTGCTCTGGGCTGGTGTACCGGGATGTCCCAGGGGGAGGGAGTCGGGAGGGGGGAGGGAGGAGGGTTCTGGAGGGGGAGCATGTGTAGACCCATGGCGGTTTCATGTCACTGTATGGCAAAACCAACACAATAAAGTAAAGAAAATTTTAAAAATTAAAACCAAAAGAGATCGGCTTATTAAGAACTTGAAGATGGTGACCACAGAACATGAATTCTCAGTCCCTTCTGAATTGAGGATTCTGTGCAACTGTGCTAGTTCCATGCTTGTGATGTAACACCTGTCTATCAGCCTTAGTGAGCTTTCCAGGTGGGTCATAGAACCTGAAGCAAAATGGTGCCTGGGACCCAGGATCAGGTGTCCAGGAGCTGGGCTGCTATGGGAACTCGTTCCTTCTGTCCCCTTGCTGCTGCTTTGTGAGTTGGCTTCATACCCTCCTTACAGTCTGGCTTCCGGTTTGTCCATGTCACTGAGAGTCAGATCCTCTGTTCTGTGGGTTCAAAACATTGGCCTTATCAGCATACCTGAGATGGTTAATCTCCAGGGGATCAATACATTAATTTATTATGATGACTGTCAGGGTTTGAGGAGAGCCTAAAACTGACACCCTTGTTTCCCCCCACCAGCTGCACTGAGAATCAGTTAGGAGGTGGATGAACAAATCAGGCCAGTGGAGCCCAGAATGTTAATATGAATATTGGTAAAGATGATACCAGAGAACATGGCTTATGAATGTGACAGTAGTATTCATAATACTGAAGACCCAAATTCGGCCCATTTATGCAGCCAGTCACAACTGAACCAGGGCACCTCATGGAGGATCTCTACTAAGGCTTCCTGTGCAGTTTAGGGCAGGAGGCACAACCCAGAAAGGGTGTATCTGGTGAGCCTCCAGACTCCCAGAGGAACAGGGAGGAGAGAACATGTCCAGTTCCTCTCTCCACTCATCAACAACTGGGGGGAAATGAGAAGAAGGGGCAAGAGGCCAAGGGGAAATAACTCCTAGGAAATCAGATGAATGGAAAAGAAGCCTCTCCCTCCCCCACCCCCGAATCCACCAAGAATTTCTATTAAGAAGTGGCAAAATGTTTGTGTTTCTAGTTTCACCTTTATTAAATGAAAGATAGGCAGGGAGCCACTTCTCAAAATTCAAAATTGTTTAAGTGAAAAATCAGAGCCGTTGGGTTAAGTAGGGATTCTTTTGGCTCATCCTCTTAGTATCTGTTCATCTGCCACAACCATCTCCTTGGTGGGAATAGTCTTTCTTAGAGTCAGCTCCAAAGCTAGCGTAATGCCCTTGCTCAAAACCCACCAGCGTTTCAGGAAACAGTGACTAGTATCACACTCCTGGTGTCCCCACAATGTCCTCTGTTTTCTGGAGAAGTAGATTAATTAGCTACCCGTTGCCCAGTATTTGTTCTCAAACCATGCAAGGGGCTCTTTAAGTACTTTATATTTGGGGACAGTGTGGCTTTTTTCCTAATCTTCTAAGTCGAAGAAGCCCACCTTGGTCTCAGTCTGGATGAGTGCCCCTCTTCTGTGCGCCAAAGAAACCCTTTGTTTAAAGAGTTTCTTTAAACCCTGAGGTCTTAATCATCTCATGCTGAAGTTGACTGTTGGCTCATCTCTTTATTTGGAGGTCATGGCTGTGCATCTCTGTTTAACCAACATTTAGCACAGAGCTAAGCATGTTATACTGCTCAAGAGTTTCTTGATGAGTGAACACATGAAGATACCTTTCTACTGGAACATGCAATTGTTTGTCTAGAAGATTTTACAAGACAGTGAAAGTCCACCTGGGACACAGAGGTACTTAGCTTCTAGCACCTTACCCTAAGCTTGAGGAAGTCATTGCTCCCACAGGTAGATGTGCAAATCGACTTTAATGTTGAGTCTGATTGCTAGTGGATGACTGACTTTCAAAGAAAATCTTGGCAATAAAATTCAATTCACTGTAGAGGTTACTGCAACATAGGTGAATTCTTAAGGCACTTCAAAATGCCATGGTACTCTGAAGCCATTTATTAGGAGCATGCTTGCACTGAGGTGCATGTGCAGAAGGGGTGCTTCTAAAAATTTCTGTTTCAGGGGATGCCGGATCAATTTTACAAGAAAGACACAAAGCCGGAAGCAGAAGACCAGCAAAGTTTTGATATAGACAGAAAGTTTAATACGAGCCCTGATACTAAAGATGTAAATAAAGCCCTGAATTAATAAATAATAGATGTATATCACATGCACAAAGATGCTTTCATAGACTTGAAGGCAATATGAGAGGAAGGGAGAGGGAGAATAAAAGGCAAGTTATTTTCATAACACATCACTGAAGATAATAAAAAATTGGTCAACTGCTAGCTTGTGAACCAGAGAAGTGATATCCAGAGATTCTGAAGGAAAATACCAAGGGGACTAGCAAAGCCTTTGGCAAAAGTACTTAGAATACTCTAGATAGAGTTTTGAAATGTGGTTAACAGAATAAGGAAGAATTCAGGAAGATCTCAGTCTAGAAGTCTGCCTTCAGGTGTGCAGACAAAATGTTGGCAAGAATGGTGTAAGGCAAGACTGAATGATTTTGTGGCATGGTTTGACCCCTTTAGACCCAGGGCTATTTGTAAAAACACATTCATATTGATAAATCGATGAGGGTTGTGAGTATATTTCTGAGTTCTTTGGAGTAAAGCCTAAACTCTTCAGCAAGGCACTCAAGACCTTATGACAGCTTGGCTGCCTCTGAATATTCCAAGCCTCATCTCTTAGAATATCATCTTCCCCATTTCCTCACCAGTCATACTTGTGAGTTAACTAACCTTACTCCTAATGGAACAGCCAGATGATCTCATGCTGCTCTCCTCTCCTTGGGGTCATTTATTATCCTGGAGTGAATTTGTTCATCCTCTTCTTATTCCGGTTGAAATCCTGTTCGTATTTGTTAGGCCAGCTCAAGACCATGTGCTTCCAGGGTGCTCCGTAATTAGGTAATGATGCAAAATGAGACTTGGCCAATTCATCTGACACAAATCACCTCTGCTCTTGTAGCTTGATGTATTAATTACTACTAAATCTAGACCACCAGTGAGAAAATCAAAGGAAAATTAAAGTTTTAAAGCCAGTGCTTGTGCAATATCTGTTTCAATGTTTTAGAAAATCATCAGTGGACCTGCTACTTAAGTTCAAAGACATTGTCTGTTGTACATAGAAAATTCATTTATTCTATTTAATGTTTCATTCCTACAGATGCTGAATGCCCCATAAATACTGAACATCCTGTGGATACTGAATATAATTATACCAGAAATGATTAAATCCTTTAGCCTGTTTTGAGAGACACTAGGCAGCCCAAGTATGACTGCTCCTGCTTCTTTTTTATTTTTTTGCAACTGTTAATATTTTCATTTATTTTTTTCCATCTATTTCAACAACTTTTTAAAAAAAATTGGACCTCTTTTTAGACTCATTCACTTATTTACTCTGCAGTTCTAATGTGGGTTATGTTTGGAGCTGGAAGGCATATAACACGCTGGAGAGCCAAGGTTAATAAAGGAAACATGACAGGTTACCAAGCATACAGCTTTGCCCTTCACGTTCTGAGAAGTCTCTATTTCCATAGCCACCTACCCATCCCAGTGTGGCCCGTGCTTTTGCAGGGGCATTGCCTTTTCATATCGTGTCCTGGCTTTATGTGAGCAATGGAAAATGTTCAAGAGACTCAGCTTAGTATTCCACTGTGTGGCCCCAAACAGCATGAAATCCTTTTCTTTGTTGCTCGTTTAACTTTCAACTATAGATAAACTTGAGATTACTTTGTTCCATAAAAATGGAGGTTTTTTTTTTTTCTCACTCTGAGTACATGTTGGAGGTTTAGAGTGTCACCATTGTCCTCTCCCTTCCTCTAGTTTCAAATCAGTAGAAAATAGATGTGGGTCAGCAAGGGAATCAGAGTGTGGCTTGTATCTTGATCTCTCTAGGATCATCAGGCCCCATGTCAGGGTCACCCTCTCCTACTCTGTCAGTTGCAGGGAGAGGAGCTGGAAGAGAGGATGCCAAGTCCTGAGGGCACAGAGGGGGGCAGTTCTGGGATCTTACTGTGCCTGAGAAAAGAGGTGACTTGCATTGTGCTTGGGACGTGGTCTTGGGGACCCACACGATCCAGTCTTCATCACACTTGCAAAGAAAAGCTATTACTTAGGGATGGAAACTCAGAAACTGAAAACAATCATTCCACTGCCTGAGGCCTGGAGAAGGAAGCAGGGCAAAGGCTCTCTCACCTCCACTGTTTCACCTCCAGGAATGCTGACCCATTTCAGATGCATTAATACGATTGCTAATAAAAGTAGATTGATAATAATGGTTGCGTGCGTATTGTGGTATCAGTACTGCAGTGTTAAGCAGCACTAAAATAACTTCAGCCTTATTTGTAAACTCGCTGTCATGAAAATTCTTACCAAGGACTGCTACTAAGTTTAGATCTGGATGTATGTATTACAGTCCTTAAGGGGAGCAGGAAGAATGTTTTATAATACTGATTTAATTCTAAAAGAGAGAGAAGAGTCTCTAGGCCCACACATGTATGATTATGCTTAACATTTCAATAATGCTTCCTATAAAAGATGAGACTAGAGCTTGAAAATAGAACTGATTGTATAGTTTAAGTTATCAAGTGGCATTATGTTCATCAGCTTGATAAAGAAAGGCAGAAAGACAAGAAGCTGTATTGCAGTCTTGAAATGAGCCATGGTACATTAAGAAGACCGGTACAAAAGGGAAGTTTGTGTGGTGCAAGGTGCAAAATACTGGTTGTGTTATTTTGACTTAACAAGAACTTGATGTAGTCTTTTCATATCCTCTCCCTTCAAATGCATTTTTTCTTGGGCAAAAACTTCTCTTGGATGCACTTAAAGCACTTTCCCTCACTTACCAAAGTCACTGCTTACCTTTTAAAGTTTGCAGTCCAGTAGACATAACCGCATCCGTAGGGGCTTAAGGGAAACACGTTAAACCAGCTTGTATCTCAGAGGGGGTGGAAATCTGACACTTAGACAAGTGTTGATTCTTTTGAGTGCATTTTGAGGTTGCACTTTGGTGAGTTACATAGATGTTTGCTATTCGTAATTGTCACATCCTAAATGACTCATGAGATTAACAGAGCCATATAAATATATATCAGTCAATTTTATTTTAAAACAGGCTACTGAAATTGACTTTCTGGTCAAAAATCAAGATAAGACAGTCTTTCTTTTCTAAGGAACAATTCTCAATGGACCAGGAGACTTCTTTCAGGCAACATTATGGAAAGATGCCACAGTTGATCTGTAGGCTCTTTGCTCGGTGATGATCTGTTTAGGGGAGCAATTATTTGCAAAATTTCTAAAGTATTTCACAACTGGTACTTTTATAGGTGGCACCAGCTATACTTGACATACCCATCTCAGCTCAGAATATATGCAAAGGGCATATATTTACCTTTTGTAGAACTGAAAAAGTCTAGTACCTGGATGGATGCCATATTTTCAGGCGAGATTAGTATGCGTAGATCTGATTCTTCTTAATGACTATCACATTAACGACAGAACTATCTTGAAATTTTTTGAAGAATACAAATGCCCAGGTATTGCTTTCTTTTCTCCAGAGCTCTAGATGTCAATGTATGGCAAAACCAACACAATATTGTAAAGAAACAAGTCTTTCTTGAATTTGTTACAATAAAAAAACAAAACAAAACGAAGTTAAAGACAACTAAGCATTCGGTTTTTTGAGAAAAACTGAGCCAAATTTTTGGTCAACACTATATAACATGTTGTTGATTGATTTTTGAATATTGAACCAGATGCAGATGCCTGGGATAAATGACACTTCTTTGTGTGATATTAAATTTTTATGTTTCTCACAATTAAAATTGGAAAAAAAAGTGATTACAGGTTTTTCTATTATATCATAGTTTTGGTGATATACATTCTATTATTTTCTTATTGACCAATGATGATCAGTTCAGTTCAGTCGCTTGGTCATGTCCGACTCTGCGACCCCATGGACTATAGCATGCCAGGCTTCCCTGGCCATCACCAACTCCTGGAGCTTACTCAAACTCATATCTGTTGAGTCTGTGATGCCATTCAGCCATCTCATCCTTTGTCATCCCCTTCTCCTCCCGCCTTCAATCTTCCCCAGTATCAGGGTCTTTTCCAGTGAGTCAGTTCTTCACATTGGGTGGCCCAAGTATTGGAGTTTCAGCTTCAGCATCAGTCCTTCCAAAGAATATTCAGGACTGATTTCCTTTAGGATGGGCTGGTTAGATCTCCTTGCAGTCCAAGGGACTCTCAAGAGTCTTCTCCGACACCACAGTTCAAAAGCATCAATCATGAAGCAATGATATTAAGTGAGTAATAGCTATATAATCACAGTTGTGAAAGATGTTTATTTTCAAAATCAATAGCCAGATAAAAAATAAAAAATAATTTGAATTGCAGGCCTAAATGGGAACATAATTAACTTAAAAATAAAAAATAATTATATATTTTGGGGGGTCAAGCAGAGTGCTGGGGTGAATGGAAGTGCCTGTACATATGTTTTCATCTGCCCAGCCAGTCTATGACTGTTGGTTGGTTCATTTAATCCTTTCCATTTAAGGTAGATATTGATATGTATGATCTTGTTAACATTTTCTTAATAGTTTTGGGTTTATTTTCTGTAGGTCTTTTCTTCTCTTGTGTTTCCTTCCTAGAGAGAAGTTCCTTTAGCATTTGTTTTAAAGCTGGTTTGGTGGTGCTGAATTGTCTCAGCTTTTGCTTGTTTGGAAAACTTTTGATTTCTTCATCAGATCTGAAGGAGAGTCTTACTGGGCAGAGTATTCTTGGTTGTAGGTCCTTCTCTTTCATCACTTGAAACATATCGCGCCATTGCCTTCTGGCTTGTAGAGATTCTGTTGAGAAATCAGCTGATCAACTGAATGGGAACTCCCTTGTATGTTACTTGTCATTTTCCCCTTGTTTTTTTTTTTTAATATTTTATCTTTGTCTCTAATTTTTGCCGGTTTGATTATGCATCTTGGTGTGCTCCTTCTTGGGTTTATCTTGCCTGGGACTCTCCCTGCTTCCTTGACTTGACTGAGCATTTCCTTACCCATGTTCAAAAAGTTTTCAGCTATTAACTCTTCAAATATTTTCTCAGATCCTTTCTCTCTTTCTTCTGCTTATGGGACTCCTACAATGCAAATATTGGTGCATTTAATGTTGTCTCAGAGATCTGTTAGGCTGACTTCATTTCTTTTCATTCTTTTTTCTATATTCTGTGACAGTGATTTCCACAATTCTGTCCTCCAGGTCACTTATCCATTTTTTTGCCTCAGTCTGCTATTAATTCCTTCTAGTGTATTATTCATCTCTGTTTGTACTTTAGTTCTTGTAGGTCTTTGGTAAACATTTCTTGCATCTTTGCATTGTTTTCCTGAGATCCTAGATCACCTTCACTATCATTAATCTGAATTATTTTTCTGGAAGGTTGCCTAACTCCACTTCATTTAGTTTTTCTTCTGGGGTTTAATCTTGTCTCCAGCTGAGACATAGCTTTCTGCTTTTTCATTGTGATTAACTTTCTGTAGTATGGTTTTTGCTTTAGCTGCTGTGGGACTGTGCTTCTTCTGTCTGCCCTATGATGGATGAGGCTAAGAGGCTTGTGTAAGCTTCCTGATGGGAGGGACTGGTGGTGGGAAAAACTGGGTCTTGCTCTGGTGGGCAGGGCCTTCCTCAAAAAAGCTTTAATCCAATTACCTGCTGATCCGTGGGGTTGCACTCCCTTCCTGTTAGTTGTTAGGCCTGAGGTGATCTGGCCCTGGGGTCTGTGCGCTCTAGGGTAGGGTGAATGGCAACCTCCAAGAGGTTCATGCCAAGGTGGACCTTCCAGGCCTGCTGCTGCCAGTGCCACCACCCCTGCGGGCAGCCGCTGCCCACCCACACCTCCACAGCAGGCCCTCCAGCACCAGCAGGCGGTTTCAATTCAGGCTCCTGTGGTGTCACTGTCTTTTCCTCTGGATCTTGGTGAGCATAAGAGTTGGTTTGCGCCCTCCAAGACTGGAGTTTCTGTTTCCCCCGTGCTGTGGAAATCTTGTCATCAAATCCCACTGGCCTGCAATGTCAGATTCCCTGGGGAGTCCCAGTCCCTTTGTCAGATCCAGGCGGGGAAGCCTGACATGAGGTTCAGAGCCTTAACAATAGGAGGGAACATTAACAAGTGGGAGAACTTCTGGTATTATTGTTCTCCAGTTTGTGGGTCGCCTACACTGCCAGTATGGGATTGGATTTTATCAAGATTGTGCCCCTCCTACCATCTTGCTGCAGCTTCTTTGTCTTTGGATGTGGGGTATCTTTTCTTGGTGGGTTCCAGGGTCCTCCTGTCGATGGTTCAATAGCCAGTTATAATTTTGGTGTTCTCACAGGAGGAGATGAGCACACGCACATGTCTGTCTACCCCACCGTCTTGAACTGGAAGCCAGTTCAGATCTTCATTAAGACAAAGGATGGATTGAAAAACATCTGCAAAGAATGTGCAAATGTCAGCAGAGTTTGGCGGTAGTTGTCACTGTGCTTCTTCCTCAGTAGGATTTCTGTGGGATGCTAAACTCATACTGACCAGTAGAACGTGCTGAGGTCCTCACTTGCCTGCTTTCACATTTCTGTCTCACCCTATTCCCAACACAAGGATGCGTTTCTTCGTTTCAGCCTCATGCATGTCACTCAGTTTGTTTTCTAGAGTAAAGTTAGATATGTTCTCGGCAGAGTAATTCAACTCTGTGGACAACTGCTCAAAAACTTAGTCCCTAAAATACAGCTATCTTCCAACTCAACCAAGCTGAGTTTGGTATCTCTTTCCCAATCTTCTCATTTATACATTGTTATTGTTGTTCAGTGTCTAAATCGTGTCTGACTCTTTGTGAGTCCACGAGTTGAATTTACACATAGATGTTTATTTTCCAGGACATCTGTATCATACCTTGTCCTGTGCTAATGAACCAAACAATTTCTTGTTACTCATTTCCTTATTGACTAGTAGATATAATGATATTTTCAAATTTCTTCTAACCCTTAGCTCCTAAATTTTAGGGATAGCTGGCAGATAGTAGGGCTAACATGTGAAATTGCTTATAGGAAGTTAGGACACAGTGGCAGCCTCTGCCAGAGACAAGCGTGAGGATTTCTGTAGTTTCAAAATAGTAAGTTCTTAATTATTACACACTCAGAGGTGATCTTGAGTGGAGGTCGTGCTCCACACAGCAATGCAGGGACCCACTCACCTCCCCTCTTGGAGCTGTGACCTCTTCTTTGTTCTCAGAATTCGCACCATTCCATCAGCAGATGGAGAAAGAGAATTAGGTCCTGTGTGGGAGGATTGCATGGCCCAGATCTAAATGTGGCGCACACTTCTTTGCCCACATGGCATTGAGCAGAATTAGGTTGGTGGCCGCCCTTAACAGTAGAGTAGAATGTCTGTGAACTTGGGAAGGAGAGGGAGGCCACAGCTATCAGCGAACACTCACAGTCTCTGCTATATTATTGTTGTAAATACAATTCTAAATGAATAAAACCGACTGCATTATTATTTGTAGAAAACTTCCATATGCAATTCTAAAATGGATTCTGGCTGATGCGCTGTGAAAGTCATTTGTAGGCTTTCAAATAAGAAAGACTGGGAGTAGCCAGGGTTTAAAATGGTCTCCAGTTGGATGCACTTCTCTTTCCAGCCATGTCATCACCACTTATTTCTGGCTTCAGTCATATTAAAGAGAGTTCACTTTTTAATCTAAGTTTCTGATCCAGCCTGTAACAAGAAAAATTGAGAAACTCCTTTATGGGTCACTTGAAAGTAATGCGAAAAACTCAGAATCATTAAACATCTCTTGAGTAGAAGTGCCAGTGACATAGTAAAGTAAGTTTCCACCTGAGCCCTGGATCCCATAATTCTGTTACTTAAATAATTGATTTCTGCTTGTTAATACTACTCTCTTCCTATGGTTTGTGATCATTTCTTCCCAAATCAGCCAATTTTCCATTTTTCAACTTACAATACATAAATCATGTGTTGGTTCTCTTGCTGTGTCCTTCTATCATCTTACTTACTTAGAGATAATACTGTTTTTAATGTGCCACATTCTGAAATAGACACTGGGGGCAGGGATGAGACAAAATTTCAACTATTTATTCAAATATAATTTAACTATATTTTTAAGTTGTGTTAGTAATTATGTATTAAGATAGATTTTCTTTTATGTAGAATACTAAAATTTCATAAAGTGGGTATTTTGCTTAAGTGACTATATAAATGTAGGAGGAATTCTAGATATTCTTCTAAAACATAGCCTGTTTTTGAAGATGTTACAAGATGAGATTGGAAAATGGTTTGAATTTAGCCTCCTAGAGTCTTTAAAGCAAGGAAATGATTTTTGGCATCTAGATGGCAAACTCTGTTTTGCACAGATTAGGATATTGGACATTAGTATATTCATTTATAGTATCTCTCTAAAGACTATATTAAGTAGAAGAAAGATAATAGATTTCCTAAAAGGTGACTTGCTTTATGTTTAACAAAACAAAATGAAACATACAAGTGCCATACACAAATGCTTGGTTTGAAATTAGTAGACGACATAAAGGCTCTAGGATAGCAATGCCCGGTTGAAATATAACATAAAGCACACATGTGGATTTAAATTTTCTACAAGTTACTTTAACAAAGGTAAGAAAAAATAGGTTTTACATCCCTCAATCCAGACATTACAAGTGCTGTACAGATAGCTATGCCTATTGACTACCACAGCAGCTCTAAAACGTTCAGGATATATTTCAGTTAATAAGAATATGGCACATTCTTTAATCTGTACCCCTAAGCACACAGAGGAGATGTCTAGAGAGGCAGCATGGCACCCCAAAAGGAATAAATGGGGTTTTCCATCATTTTCTTTGTTATATTGAGCAGCCCAGGCCTGGCTTTCAGTTGAATGCAAAACTGTAGTGTTTATTAAGCAAACAGATGGCTGGAATCCATATACCAGGGACTGGAAATATTTAATTCCTTCTACAGTATGACATTTCCTGTCTCAGGATGAAATCTCCCCATAAAGTCACAAATTGAATAGAAATGAGTAGCGTTCATCAAAGATCAAATTATACTAAGATAAGAGAGAGTAGAAGGGAAAACAACAAGTCTAGAGCATTTACTTTTGCTGCATTTCAAGATCAATTTCATATTAAAAACAATTCGTAAGACAGTAGACATACGCTTTTCATAATAACCTGCTTACCATGATGATGCTTATCAACTTTAAGTAGTGACATGTTCTGCAGCCTCTTGTGACAGCCATTAGCCAGAGGAGAGCCATGCCTTCCAAAGAACAGGGAAACAGGGCAATTTGTGGATAATTTTTTGACATGCTTGTCCATGCCACTTATCCACAGAATCCTACTTGAATACTGAATTTACAAAAAAAAAAAAAAAAACCTCATTATTTTAGACCCAGATAATTTAGAATTTGAAATAAATTTATTGAAATTGAATTAGCCAGAGGCAGCCCCAAACACTATAAATACAAGGACTTTTGAATCTGGCACTCTTAATCTCAAATCTCAACAGTGACACATACTGTGGGATGTAGGGCATAGTCTCTTGGCTTCCTGCAGTTGCTTGCTTGCCTAATGAATATGAAGGAAATGACACCAACTTCATAGTGGATGTTACCGCCCCTGTCTTTTCCAGTTCGATTGCTTTCCAGTCCACCCAGGACACATCCAGATCCAGTGATTAGCCACGGTTTACCTGCAGGCTGGATGACAGAGTGATGAAGGGCATGGCTTCTGGAGCTATCCTTCTGCTTGCTTAGAAGTCTGGCTGTTATGCTTAAGTCAGCTGTGCATCTCGGGTTAGTGACTTAACCAACGTGTGCCTCACTTTAAGAACTGGTCATAATAGTTGTATATACTTCCATGTGTTGTTGTCAAGATTAAGTGAGGTATAAGTGTTTAGGGTACTGCCTTGAATGTAGTGGGTACTGTTGAGTATCTGTCTCCCACGTGATTCTCTGCTGAAGATCCCCCTATGTATCCCCAAGAAGGATGGAATTCACACTTCTTTAGGATAGAATTTACGCTTCTTAGCCTGGTATAGTGACCTTTCCTGATCCAGTCGCCATCTACCTATTTAGTCTTATTTCTTGCCACTACCTCTCCAATAAAACCTGCCCTACTTTAGTCACACTGCCTATAGAGTTCCAAATCTCCCTTGCTGTGGAATAGTTCAACAGTTAGAAGTGCATGTACCGATGAGATCAGTCTGCTGATTCAATACTGGTTTCTAGCACTTAGCAGTTCTGACCTGAGGGCTAAATAAAGTGCTTATACATAGTGTGTTCTTAGTTGTTACATCCTCACTTTGAATGAAATGTCTGCTTTCATTTTTATTTGGTGGTTGCTTGTCCTTCAAAATGCAATTGAAGTTCTCCCTTTTTCAAACCATCTGCCTTCACTTCTCCTCTGTATTCCTACACATCGTTCTCTTGGCATTTCACACCATAGTGTAACTGCTAATTTACTTAATCAGTCTCCCTTACTGGCCTGGGAAGACAGACAGGATGTCCTTTACATCTTTGTGTCCATAAAGTTTAGCAGATAAGGGTTATTTAATAAATATTTGTTGAGGAAAATAAGCAACAAAATTGTCGTGGGGATTAAGCGAAATAACCTATGTTGACCATTTGACACATAGTTCCTTTCCTCTAAAATTTACTTTTAGGTAGCTATGTCAGATGGGGAAAAGGTTTTGCACTTTACTGAGAAAAGAAAGTCAATAAACCAGGACCCTGCTCAGAGTAAAACATTCGACATTTGATCTCTATTTGGATGTGTCTTTTCTGGTTAGAATAGTGACTAAAATGGTTTGGTGGTTGGGTCCAACAGATTCAGGTTATTCCATATAATGTAAAGTATGTGTTCTTTTTACACAGTGAATGTTGAAACAATAAAAATATATGTGAAGAAAAGCATGGCTATGTACCCAGAATCCCACCCTTTTGACAGCTAGCATTTATTGAGCTCATATGAGCCAGGCATGGTGCTAAGAGCTTTACAACAGATATCTCATTTCTTTCCCAATTTCTTTTTATTTGAAATATTTTTTTTTTTATTTTGTATACATGTATGGTTCATGGCATTGCAAAGAGTCGGACATGACTGAGCACCTGAACTGATATTGATACTGATGTTTGAAAGAGATGAACCCTGCTCACAATTCATATACTGGACATGAAACACCACATACAAAGCTCACCTGTCACAGGGAGATGGTGGGGCTCAGGACCTGGTGGAATGCCTGGGGCTGCACTGAGTCTTAAGACAGCAGGTACAGAGGTGGTGAGGAGTCAATAGGCAGGCCTGCCTGCTCAACAGTCTAAGGCTAGGTCCCAGGTCACCTCCTGGAATGGAGAAGTTCAGGGGTGAGAGGCGGACTCTGTTACCTGGTGAGTGTAACCTAAAACCCCAACTCTTCTCCTGCCACATACCTCTCCCCAGCTGTGTCCCTTATGGATGGGGCTTTTTAGGCCATAGAATCCCTTGTCATAGTTCTCTGTGAAGAAGGCAGAATCATTGTCCCCATGATAGACATGAGGAAGCTGAGGCTTTAGAAAGGATGAGGCAATTAACTACGGATTCTACCACAGGGATTCCCTGTCAGTTCAGTTCAGTTGCTCAGTCGTGTCCGACCCTTGGCGGTCCCATGGACGGCAGCACGCCAGGCTTCCCTGGTAGCTCACGTAGTAAAGAATCCACCTACAATGCAGGAGACCCGGGTTCAACTGCTGGGTTGGGAAGATCCCCTGGAGAAGGGGGGATGGCTCCCCAATCCAGTGTTCTTGCCTGGAGATTCCCCGTGCACAGAGGGGCCTGGTGGGCTATAGTCCTTGGAGTCACAAAGCAACTGACTGAATAACACATACACACACAAATACACAATAGGACAGGGATAAGATTAGATAAGGAGAAGGGAGTTTTTATCATGTGTGTTGATACCAAGATGTCATGTGGATACAAGTTTAGAGAATGCCAGGACTTATCCTAGAACACCAGTCATGAAGGGAATAATAGGCTTTTCTTGAGAAAATTGTAAGAGAAGGAAACTTCTGGGACATGACCAAGGACCTGACTGTTGGTGAGGACCCGATTCTTGCTCTGTCTGGTGGAGGAAGCCTTCTCTGAAGAGAAAGGGGATTTAGGGAAATACATTGACTACCAGCTGATGTCTCATAGCCGAAGTCTTTGGGACAAAACAGAACAGGAGCTGGAGGGAGAAAGGGAGCAGTAAGTCTGATATTGATAAGGGTTGTATTTGGGGTGACAGAGGTCAGAGGCGTGTGGAGCCTGACTAGATAAGTCTCATATTCCAGTGGTGGTTCCTGAGGTGGAGTCAGAGGAATGACAGAACCGGTTTCACAGACCCTTGAGGGAAAAGGAAGCTGGTCAGAGTAGAGATCTAGACGCCTGTTGATTTTACCACTTAGCATTCTTTGACCATGCTAGTAACCATCTCTTAGTTTCCATCTAGGAGCCACCTCTCTGCACTTGTAGTCTCCACAGCCCTGTTGAAACCCATAACCCTTCTCTGACACAGTTATTGAAGTGCGTTTTCCTGGCCACAAAAATTGGTTCAGGCTTGACATGTTACCCAAGGAGATCCAGTTAGTTCTCTCCCCACTGCCCCACCCTGGTTACATTCAACTGACTTTTCCATTGTGGAAGAGAATCTGGAAGAATATGACCAGGAACATTTATGGTCATTTTGAAACAACAGGGGGGAAGCTGTCGGAGAATGACTTCAACACACAAAACTGAGTGAAGGCTGAACCAGGTCCTAATGATACTGTTGGAACTTGTGTATTCAGTCATGCCTGAAGTGGGACCACCCCTAGCATTGCTTAATTCTGTTGATCTGGGTTTTCTGTCATTTTCTAAGGAAGCACTGGCTGTTGGTATGGTAACTCAACTGCTTTGTGAAGGAAAGCAGTAAAAATCCTTAACATCTCTGGGGGGGAAAGCTTTGTATTCCTATATTTGGAATAAAGGTGATGTGACTTAGGGTGGTCAAGGTTCTTACTGTTAAGCTAAAGGAAGCAGTGATTTAGACAGACGAATCATTAGCGGTTTGGCTCCGGACTTGTACTGTATGTTTTTCTTTCCTCTTTCATGGCCAAATTATTTTCAGTCTCACTATTCTTACATGAAGATTTTTTTCTTGTTTCCTAAAACAGTTACTTGTTGTATGACTGCATCTGTGGGGCTTTGTGGATGCTTTTCTTCTCTTCACTATTTTCTGGAGCCTTTTAGTTCAGGTCAATAAAATAGGCACCGGTTTGCATCATTCATACCATCCTCAAAACCCACAGGATTCCTCCTTCATTCCTGGCTAGTGGAGTTAAAATATCATTTCCCTCTTCTTTAGAATGGTCCTGCTTTGATTCCTTATCAGATTCTAGCTGGATTTGAGGGGCTATTGCCTAATCACCCAGACTGGTAGAAGAAGGTTTTCAGATTTTTTTTCTCTGGCTAAGAATTGGAACACAAATAAACTCAGAAGACTTCCCCTCTGGGGAAGATTATGTCAGTGACACTAATTCAGATGATTCTGTTAAGTTTTATTATCTTGAGCAAAGCACACTATTGCTTGACATTTTAGATGATAAATATTGGGGAAAAGGAGTAGAAAGAGTAACTCCCACTTTCTCTTACATCATGATACACGCAGAAATGATACCCTGATAGGCATGCTGGTATAAATAGATGAGGCTGCTCCCTGCTGAGTGTCACATTGCTGGGCAGTGGGTATCAGTCTCAGCACACCTTACCCTGTTCCTGATGCTCTGATTGGAAAACCTTAGAATTTGCAAACTGTAAGGACTGGATTTGGGTCCTAGCTCAGCCACTCAACCCCACTATATTCTTGTGGCATTCTCCTTTCCTTTAAAAAAAAAAAATGCTGTACTATAGTTTATTAACAGTGTGTATTTCAGATGTACAACAAAGTATATATATATATATATGTATATACACTCTTTTTTACATTATCTTACACTATAAGTTATTATTGTATAGTTCCCTGTGCCAAACAGTAGATCCTTGTTGATTATTTTATATATAATAGTGTATATATATTTTAATCTCAAACTCCTAATTTGTCCCTTTCCTTTCCCTTTTAGTAACCATAGTTTATTTTCTGTGTCTGTGAGTCTATTTCTGCTTTGTAAGTAAATTTATTTGTATCATTTTCATAGATTCCACATGTAAACAATATCATATTATATTTGTCTTTCTCTGCTTGACTTACTTGGTATGATCATCTCTAGATTCATCCATGTTGCTGCAAATGACATTATTTCATTATTTTTGTGGCTGAGTAATGTTTTGGTCCTCAGTTCTAGATCCTTAAATGAGGAATCTGAGGTCTAATCCAAATATAAATGTCTATATATCAGGAGCATTTTCAGATCCGATGAACAGAGGTTTCTGAGGTACACTGAGGCTTTAAGCATGAAAGCAAAAACATGAAGATCACTACTTAGAGCACTTTAATTACTGCTAGGCATCCTCGTTTTGTGCTGGTCTCAGCCTATCAATAACAAATATTGTGGTGGGTCATCAAGGTGCCAAAGATCATAGTTTATTACACCTTATTTTTCTTCTACTTGATGTAGTCTTTAAAGAGATACTGTAAATGAACATTATCTTATTTTTCTTAGTTTGATTACAGGATACCCTTCAGCAGTTACCTGTAGGAAACTGAGAAAATTGAGGTTTGTTACTTATAAGACCTAGAAATTATACATTTGGGGCAGTGTAGCGAGCTCACCAGGGGTTGGGCCCGGAGGCAAGATGAAGCCTAGGGTTCTGCCTTTACTGTGATCAAGGGTGGAGGCTTAGGATTTTGTGGGCTCAATTTCTATTAATAGGACATATTTAAGACAAAAGAGTGGGGATTTAAGCATAGAAAGAGGAGAAAAAATAATGAAAATGATTAGATATTGAAATCAGTCAAGATCTCTGAAACAACTGTGTCCCAGCTCTTTATCTAGTTGTGAGGCTGAAAGTGTGTTTGTGATAACCATCTTTGAAAGGAATACCTCTTTGAAATGAATGCCTTGGTAACCAAAGTTTTAATCAGGCACTTGTATTACAAAAAAGAAACAGCAACAAAAAAGCTGTCAGGGCTTATACCCCAATACCTTTAAAAAAATCAGACCTACATTATTTAAGATACGTTATTTAAGATACCTGTATGGGGCTTCCCTTGTGGCTCAGACAGTGAAGAATCTGCCTGCAGGGTGAAAGACCTGGGTTTTTGATCCCTGGGTTGGGAGGATCCCCTGGAGAAGGAAGAGGCTACCCACTCTAGTAGAGAAGGTCAGGATCTGGGTTAAGTACTCAGAGATTATTCATAGACTTTCTGAACTAAAAAGAAGAATTGAGATAATTTATTCCCCAAACACAGAAGCAGATTCTCTTAAAGACATCAGAGTGTATTTACATACAGCATCGTGCAGATGCACAATTGAGGATGCTTAGAGTCAGCTCCTAGTTGTTCTTTGTCAGCATAGAAAGAAAAGCAGAAATACATAGTCCATGCATTATTAACCAACATACTCTTTTTATAGTCTTTATGCTAAAGACTATAAAAGTAGTGACATTTCAGTATCAATATCCTGTTTGCATCCAACAAGAGCAGAAACTGACCACTCTGATGAGACAGGACAGCATTAGATCCACCAGGTGTAGATAGTTGGAGTTCAAATGATCCCTTAAGAAATATGAAGAGTCTACAAGTACCCCCCACTCACCACCAGGGTGCAAGAGAATCAATAATTCATGGTCATAGCCTAGGAAGACTTTTGGCAATGGTATGAACAAGTGCTATGATCTGAATATGTGTGTCCCATCAAGTTCACGTGTTGAATTCTTAAACTTCAAGGTATTAGGAGGTGGGTCCTTTGAAGGGTTCTCAAGTTACAAGGGTAGAACCCCCATGAATGGGATCAGTGCCTTATAAAAGAGGCTCCAGAGAGCTCTTTAGCACCTTCCAACGTTTGAGGAGGACACAGTGAAGAGACACTGGCTATGAACTGGGAAGAGTGCTGGCTCCGTGAGTTCTCCCCAGCCCTCAGAGCTATAAGAAATGCATTTCTGTTTATTTCACAAGCCCAGAGGCTATGGCCAACTTGGCCCTGACACATCCTGTAACTGGCATCAAATTTCTTTCAAATCTGATGCAACTGAAGGAAGCTGCTTCCATTTGAAAACTTCATAGCATTTCATAGGGTAGGAGATTGAATCTCAAAATGAACCCAGGAATACATTGATATTTCTAACTAACGTTAGTCAAGAGCAGTCAACTCCTTCTGTAATAAGTTGACACGTGGGAATTAGAAATAGAGCTAAAAAGAGAAGCTTCCCATTCCTTGAACAAAGGTGTACAGTTTGAGGTTTGCTTATTGCTTTTATGTGTTCAGTCTTTTAGAGAAGTATCAAAAGAAGAGAAACACTTTCAGTAAATCAGAGTAGGAAAAATGTTACAAAATACTTGAGTATCAGGTTCTAGTTTCTTTGAAGGCAGCCACTGATCACTTATACATGAGTTTGCATTTGAAGGCTTCTTAGCACCTACCTCTTGATCAATTTAACCAAACGAGTGATTCCTGGAGTATGCAAATGATAACAGGTGAAGTATCCTAGTTTTTACTCAGAAGTATTTACATTTGAGTAGCTTTACAAAGATCACATCATTTTAAATAAACCATATGTCTCTGAGGATAAGGATTAGTCTAGAAATGGTGTGAAGCTCTTCACTGATGGACAGACATGACATTGAAGAGCTAGAAGCACCCATAGGGATCATGTCTCCTGTTTGCATGTCAGTATGCTCTGGGGTAAGGATATATCTATAACTGTTACCAAAGTGGACTTGCGTTGACTTAATCATCCTCAGTAAAGTCAGTCTTCTAACACCAGATAGTATAAAGGGAAGTGCAGTGTTTTCTGCAGACACCAAGATAAGGAGTTCAGTTCGGTCACTCAGTTGTGTCTGACTCTTTGCGACCCCATGAACTGCAGCACGCCAGTCCTCCCTGTCCATCACCAACTCCTGGAGTCCACCCAAACCCATGTCCATCGAGTCAATGATGCCATCCAACCATCTCATCCTCTGTCATCCCCTTCTCTTGCCCTCAATCTTTCCCAGCATTAGGGTCTTTTCCATTGAGTCAGCTTTTCACTTCAGGTGGCCAAAGTATTGGAGTTTCAGCTTCAACATCAATCCTTCCAATAAACACCCAACTGATCTCCTTTAGGATGGACTGGTTGGATCTCCTTGTAGTCCAAGGGACTCTCAAGAGTTTTCTCCAACACCACAGTTCAAAAGCATCAATTCTTCCGTGCTCAGCTTTTTTCACCATCCAACTCTCACATCCATACATGACCACTGTAAAATCATAGCCTTGACTAGACAGATCTTTGTTGGCATGGTAATGTCTCTGTTTTTCAATATGATCAGCTCATGCAAAGTTGCTCCTTGGTTGTTGAAGAGGTAACAGGGTGGTGTCCCAACTTATTAGCATCATCAGCCTTCAGGTTCCAGCCAATCTGGGGGCTATTTGCTCTTGGTCATCATGCAGTTAGTTTCTTCCATCTAGTGAGAGTTTTCTACAAACAAGCCAAGAGGTAGAGGGGTGAGGGTGGGGAAAGTCTGCCCCAGGAAGGCCCCATAGGGCCTGGCTCAGTTACATAACCTGAGATTGAGAACGCACATTTCTAATTCTTGGAGTCTTTTCATTATCCCGTGATACCTTCCTCTGCTTGTTTGTTTCACAGCTTGTGTTTATATGCTACTGTACTTACTAGAATGACAGTGATAGAGTGGGAACTATGATTTACACAGTAATTTTCCTGCTATTAAAGTATTTTTTACTGTTATTTCCCAGATAACCTTGGAGGGAAATATTGTTGTCAACTCTTCTACAAGTGATGAAACTTTAGTTGAAAGAGGGGGAGTAAGTAGTTCAAGGCCACACAACAAAGGCACCAAAGCTCAAAGTCAAATGCAGACTCCTTGAATGCAGAATATACTCTTCTTCCAATGTGTTGATCATAAAGGCAACCATATACTATAATATTCAACTTGTGACATTTTTGATAGCAAAGAGGAAGATATGATTTCAGTGGTTTGGGATAGACATGTGGTCATCATATGTTAATAATTCATGCCATACTTTTTGATCAATAGGGATCTGTCAGATGTTTACAGTCAGGGGTGTGATGGTCAAAACAAAACCTTGATATGAGTTTAGGAATAGATTTCTGGGATGGTTTGAACAAGCTATTTTTATGTATATTATTTTTAAAAATTTATTTTTTAAATTAATGTATTTTTTATTGAAGGATAATTGCTCTACAGAACTCTGCTGTTCTCTGTCAAACTATTTATTTATTTTAATTGGAGGATAATTATTTTGTAATACTGTAATGGCCCGTGCCATATATCAACAAGAATCAGCCATAGGCATTGAAATATAGTTGATTTATAATATTGTTTCAGATATACAGCAAAGTGATTCAGTTTCATATATATGTTCACAGGTATATGTGTGAGTATGTATTCTTTTTTAGATTCTTTTCCCATATGTAATGAACAACTTATTTTTAAGTTGACTAATGAGGGTGAGTAGACATTAGTAAAATAAACAAGATCAGAGGTTTGCAGAAGGAGATGTTGTGAGGAAAAAGAACAAGACACCCATGTCAAAGAAGCAGTATGGACCAACTGCAAGCAAGCATTCATGTATATGGATCTACTCCTCTCCATATGCCTGGTCATTCAACTACCAAACTTTCCTAAGACTTCTGGGGCACTGATTCTATGCTGAGGATTTCTTTTCATAATATTAGGCAATGAAAGTAATAAATATGCCTCTGTGAAGTCAGCATGCATTTAAATAGAAGAGTAATTGTAAGACTAAATGGAACACTCATAATGGTACCTGAAGGAAATGTAATGATGGAAAAATGCTGTTTCCTTGCTAGCCAGGAAATTACATTATGAAAATTGTGCCATCAGAATGAGTTAATAGATGTCTTAAAAAAAATTCAGTGCCTGGCAAACAAATGAATATATTATCTTGAGTAAGATTAATGTTAAAGGAATCTTTGCTCAGTTTATGGAAGAGAGCCTTTGCATATACAGGGAAAGAGGTAGATGGAAAGGAAGCTTTGAAATTGGACAGCAGGAGAGCATGTATGTGCCTGAGGGAGCTGAAATCCATTGAACTGCCTAGATAGTCATCTTTGCCCACCAGCCGTTTTATCCTGGGCCAAACTTGCCCTTGTTGCTAAACTCCTTGGCTGTAAAGGTGGCAGACACGCTGGTGATCATTGATGAAATGACCGACAAGCTGAACTGGGCTGTCTGCTGGGTAAGCTTCATCTTTGCTGTTAAATGGGGTTCCGCATCCCTTCTTTTCACAGTACATTTCATAGCCACTTCTGAAAGAGCCCAGCTGTGCTGAGATGACCACTGGGGAGGCTGCAGTGTGGTTGCTTGCAGCCCAGGGATGTCTGAGAGCAGCTGAGCGAGCCCCACAGCCTTCAGACACTCATTGAATTGCTTTCCAAAAGCACATCCCTTCACCC
This sequence comes from Antilocapra americana, assembly GCA_007570785.1. Taxonomy (NCBI): domain Eukaryota; kingdom Metazoa; phylum Chordata; class Mammalia; order Artiodactyla; family Antilocapridae; genus Antilocapra; species Antilocapra americana. Next base: position 2,802,005 of record ML661325.1, read on the forward strand.
TTCTCTGACACAGAAGGGAGCAGAGGGAATGGTCATGATCAGAAGTGACAGATAAGCTGGATGGGGATGAGCTAATTTACAGGGGGAAATACAGTCTACAAGTTAAGAACAAAGAGAGTAAGAGCCCTGCAGAGTGTCTTGAGGCTTTTAGTGAATCCTAGAGAGAGGATCGTTAGCAGTGAGTAGATGGGTCTTGGAAGGGCGATTTGGGGTGCCAATGTTTTCCCCTATTGTGGTTCCTAGGGAGTTGCATTTATCTTGCCTGTCCACAGAAGCTGAACTTTTAAATCTGGCAACCTCAGCTCTCTTAAGTTTGTTGATAACCTTCACATAACCTTCCTGTTTCCCAGGAAAATAATTGCCTTACTCTTCTTGGCTACACAACAGAGAAACTCTCCTTAGAAAACCCGCAGGATATATATTGTAAGGCAACTAGGCTTGTCTGCTTGGATCATCTACCCCAAAGATAACAGCTCAACTCAAAGTTTCCTAGCAAAATACTTTTTCTGAGCTAGGCTTGGTGGGAGAATTGGAAGATTGCATCAAGGCAAACATTTGGGACAGGGATTGTGGAAAGGAAACTATTGTAGAGCAGGGAGGCTGGAAATGAAGATGTGCTGTTAATAGGCAGGCTTTTCATACATTTGTAGAGTAATTAATCTGTATCTCCCCTTCCCTCTCATTTCCTGAAACACTCTGATTATTGTGTTTCTTGATTGAAGATTATATTCTTTCTATTTTGAAATTTGTTCACAAAAATACACAAACGAAACACAATTTAAAAGCTATACCCCATTCTTTCCGAAGGTATCTTACGGGCTAGTGCCTGCCTGTCCAAATTCAATATTGATCCTTCTCACCTCCTCTTCTGATGGGGAATTGCACTGCGTTCTGATTACTTTCCTGCTACTGTGTTTGCTGATATATCTGCTTAGAATTTTCTCTAGGTTGTAAGTATTGAGGAAATTTTCTTTCCTCTTTAAAGCATCAACTCAAGCCTTACCTTCTCACTGAAGATATTCCCAATTCTCTTAGCATTCAAATGTTCTTCCTCTGTGTTCCCACTGTAAGCAATACTTACAGACACACCAACGCTTATCATACATATCTCAGCTCGTTACAGAGCTGTCTCCCCTGCTAGCCTGTGATTCCCTCAAAAGCAGAACTAATATCTTGTTCATCTTCATTGCCTAGCAGAATGTCTGGTACATAAAAAAACCCTCTATACTACCAAATCATGTTTATGACATTTATTTTTCAAGGTTTCTTTACTTCATATCTTTATGATAGGTACTTTTTACCTCTACTGAACAGTCTCTGTGTACTTATATACTAGTTCTTGTAGGAACCAAACATAGATGTACAGATTGGTGTGACCTGAACATGCAGATGGGTCTTCCCTGGTGACTCAGCTGGTAAAGAATCCCCTGCAATACGGGAGACCTGGGTTCAATCCTTGGGTTGGAAAGATCCCTTGGACACACAGATGCTACAGGAAGTGGATTTATATCTGTACTGTACAGTTAACAGAAGTGAACTGCTGTTGATCTGGGTGTGAAGCTAGGTAGGCAACAAGTGCCACTGGGTTTTCAGTTAAGGTCTGGAAGGTAGATTTGCTGTTGGATCTACTAATATTTGCTTTGTTGTTGCTTAATTTTATTATAAAGGCAATTTAAGTCTTCACTTTAGCCTCAGGAGGTCACAATAGCTTAAAGCCATCATCAAGCTTTGACTGCTGGGTTAGCCTGAAATGGACTCAGGTCTCAGTCAGATATATGGGGTCAGATATATGCCTGCTGTCAAAGTGCCAGTGACCTAAAGGTGCTCATTTTGTTAGGCCGTGGAGCCTGAAGTCATCGCAACGGGCATTTGACTGCTCTCATGAATGACTCCCTTTCCTGAAGGCTCTTGCTTTAGACCGTGGGTAGTCTTGGAGGGAAGGACCTGGTATGTCAAAGCAATGGCAATGTAGTAGAATGATTAAAAGTTAAGAGTATCTGATTTCCAGTTCCCCAGAGGCAGCCTCCAAGGAAAGGATTTGAGCTCCTAGGTTGTATTTGGGCTGCAAGCCTAGGAAGCACTGGCAGGCAAATGGGAGAGGCAGACAGGAAAGGAGAGGTAGCCAGTGTTGGGTGCCTCACTCAGGAAGTGAGTTACAGTGTGGGCAGCAGAAGTCCCGTCCTTATGGGAACTTTGGAGAATTGTGGTTCAGAGTTCTCTCCCCCACGGTCTGAGTCATTGCTGGATGCCTGTTCCTGAGAAAAATGAATTTCCCAGTTCTTGTCTACTTCCAGCTTCCTCTTAGGCTCAGCAGTACAGATGCTGGAAAGAGGACATGAATAGGTATGTGAGGAAAAGAGAAGGCCAAAGGAAATGTGGGGGATGTTACCAAATGAATCGGAAGTCCTGCTACTCACCACTTACAAAACCAATATTCACAAATGGTAGAAAAGAAAGGTGCTTTTAATCAGAATGTTGGCAATCTGGGGAGATAGAGGACTCAGCATCCCCCCAAACCACCTCTGAAGATTCTGTTCAGCCATGAAAGCTTTTAAAGAGAGACAGGGAAGTAACCTCAGTTAATCACTGAGATGGGAGTCAGCATTTGTACAAGCTGTTTGTACAGCTTGTATGCAGCCTTGTCAACTCCTCATGATCTTCCTCCAGATGCTATGCTGTTCACAGTTTGTTATGGAGATTACTGAAGGGGAAGCTAGGGAAGAGGTCTAGTCATCTGTTAATTCTTCGTTTCTGCTTCTTTCGTCTATGGATAGACCCAATAAGTTAAGCAAGGTATTGTGTTATTAAAAGATTTGAAGTCTCCTGCTGAAGCAGGAGATGAGTAAAGCATAGGAGTGCCTCGTTTAAAAGTTACTAACAATGTCACTTTGCTAAAGTGACAAGAAAAGGAGCTTCCTCTTGAGGGCAGTTTCCTGCAAATAGCTGCTTACAGGGGAGGGACCAACAGTGTCCACTGCAAAGAGTTGTTAGAATAGGATTCTTCATATTCTCCAAGGTGCAATCAATACTGTATTTCAAAGTGAGATGCCAGCCCACCAAGTGGGCACTTCCAAGTAGTTATTTTTGAGCTGGTGTGATGACTTTTGGACACCTCCCCAGTTCAAGGATGTAGGAAGTCCAAGGGAGTGGGGTTAACATTTTTTGAGGATATCTTTTCTGGATAAATCTATTATATAAGCCTCTTCACTTCCAAATGTGCCTGTACCTTTCCTCTTATTGAGCCCAGGAGCCCTTCAGTTAGATTACTTAGGGAGCCTCATATGTGGCTTCTGAAGTTTGGTGACACAGTGAGCTGGAATCTGAGTCCCACCTGAGGAAACCTGGTGTCTTGGGAGACAGGCTGGTGAGCTGCTGTGGAGCTGAAGTGAAGGGGAACATTGCGATGGGAAGTAATAGCCCTTTCTGAATAGCTTCTGAGAAGATATGCGTGTTTCCTCATGGCCGGTATGCTGCATGGAGCCATTGAAGTTTTGCCAACAATGCTGCCAGGAGGTGACAGTGAGACAGTGAGACTGTATGTGAATTGAAACAGAAACGGGAGTTGAGCCCATAGTGGCCCACATGAGAGAGAGTCATTGTCAAGGTCAATGTAATGGTAGGAGGGGTGTGGCCACAGAGAGTCTGTAACTATAATTTACTGCCAGGGAGGGCTACCCTAAGTGACAACGACATCTAACTAAGATGCATCCTTTTCTCCTAGTTTCTTTTCTCCAACCTGATCTTGGGAGGGAAAAAAAAAAATATGCACCTGAAGAAGGAGCTGACAGCTGTGTAGGGAAAGAGAAAGGACCATAGTTCCCCCTGCAAGTGCCCAGCCCCAGCAGTGATTAGAGGTGGAAGCACGTTTGGAGTTTGGATTAATACCTAGAGTTTGATCAAGACCAAGATTTCATCTAAAAGCCAAGATAAATCTTTTCTCAGAGTCAGGGATAAAATGAAAGTTGTTACTCTCTTATCCTGCGGGTGGTATTTGTTAAATCATGGTCTGAAAACAGACCTCGGTTGAATTTCTTTTTCTGTACCTTGTTGGAGATATGGTCTTGGTAAAGTTCTTGACTCACTGTTCTCCAGAGAAACGGAATCAATAGGGAACACACACACACGCATACATAAACACATATATATTTTAAAAGGGATTATTATAAAGAATTGGCTGATATGATTGTGGAGGTTGGCCATGTCCAGAATCCTGGAACCAATGTCGCAGTTGAAGTCCAAAGATTGGAAGCTGCTATTGAACCAGGAAAAGCTGATGTGCCAGTTTGAAGGCCATCAGTCAGGAAGAATCAGCATTGCAGTACGAAGGCTGTTAGGCAGGAGAATTCTCTACTACTTGGAGAAGGGTCCGCCTTTGTTTTATTCATGCATTCACCTGAATGGATGCAGTCCGTCCTCATTATGGAGGTCAATGTGCTTTACTCATCTACTGGTTTAAAAGTTAATTTCATCTACCACACCTTCCCAGAAACACCAGAATAAGATTTGACCAAATATCTGGGTACCCTGTGGTACAGTCAAGTTCACACATAAGATTAACCATCACTGTCATGCTCTTTGGTTCCCTCAAGGGTTGTAGAGAGATGAAATGAGAAAGTTGGAGAAACACTGGCAGAGTCAGAGGCTCAGGAAATGTTAGCCATAATTGTGATCAACAGGAGTGTTCAGAGAAGCAAAAGTTTGATATAAGCTTAGGAAACAGAGAACTCAGAGATGTAGAGTCATAGGATCAGAAGGAGGCTAGCAATCAAGAGACTAAGAAAAGAATGCTCCTGAGATAAGAGAAATTTGAGTCTTAATTAAGTCTATTCTTGGACAATGAACCTCTTATATGGTACCTGCTGAACAGGGAAATGATGATATAGCAAACAAACATTTATTGAGCATCTGTTGTATACCAGATATTGCATCTAATTTGACTTTTAGAGATTAAAGGATGAATAAGGTATCATCTCCTCCCTGTTGTTGTTCAGTTGCTCAGTTGTGTCCCACTCTTTGAGACCCCATGGACTGTATCACACCAGGCTTCCCTGTCCTTCACCATCTCCCAGAGCTTGCCCAAACTCATAACCATTGAGTTGGTGATGCTGTGCAACAGTCTCGTCTTCTGTTGTCCCCTTCTCCTCTTGCCTTCAGTGTTTCCCAGCATCAGGTATTTTCCAAAGAGTCAGCTCTTCACATCATGTGACTAAAGTATTGGAGCTTCAGCATCAGTCCTTCCAATGAATATTCAGGGTTGATTTCATTTAGAACTGACTGGTTTGATCTCCTTGCACTCCAAGGGACTCTCAAGAGTATTCTCCAACATCACAGCTTGAAAGTATCAATTCTTCAGTGTCAGCCTTCTTTAGGTTCCAACTCTTCTCCCTTAAGGGTGTTATAATCTGTGATGAGGGTTTCCCAGGTGACTCAGTGGTAAAGAATCCGCTTGCCAGTACAGAAACTGCTGGAGACATGGGTTAGCTTTCTGAGTGGGGAAGATCCCATGAAGGAAGAAATGACAACCCACTCTAGTATTCTTGCTTGGATAATCAGTCTCTGGAGTTGCAGTCCATGGGGTTGCAAAGAGCCAGACACAACTGAGTACAGCATGTACTCCACTGCAATCTGTGATGGGTAAACTTTTGATAACTTTACCAAGTCTACTGGCCAACAGAGGTATTATTATGAAGCATAGTGGGAGTACTAGTGCGTCTGGGAAGGCTTTACTGACATTGTTTCTTTTTATCTGCATTTCATGGGACAAGTAGGAGTTAGCTAAATGAATCTGAGCTGTAGACATTTCAAGCAGAGGAATCACATGAGCAGATTCATGGAGGAACAAACAATCATTCATGGTATTTTCGGGAAACAAAGTGTAATGTGTTGCTGCTGGGTCACAAGGTTAGTGGAAAACAGAAGATAAAAAGAGTTCCAGGAAGGGTCCTGGTAGGCTGGGCCAGTATCCAGGAAGTCTTGAAGGATCCAGTGAGGAGTTTGGACTATTATCTATAGAGCAAAAGACTGACATGATCACAGTGGTATTTTACAGAGAAAAGAAAAAATTAACCATCAGGTAGGAGTTTCTCTAGACCACTGTAGTTAAAAGATAGGTTTGTCTTTTTGTTGTTTTCTCAGAAGTGATTTCTTTTATAGGATTTAGCTGGCCTAGCTCTTGGGAACCCAGCCAATGCCAATGAAGCAATTCACCCTGTTGAGCAGATTTGTATTTAAGTTGAATTTGAATAGAGTTGTCCTGATCATACATTTTCAGAGAAGGCAATGGCACCCCACTCGAGTCCTCTTGCCTGGCAAATCCCATAGAGGGAGGAGCCTTGTAGGCTGCAGTCCATGGGGTTGCGAAGAATCAGACACAACTGAGCAACTTCACTTTCACTTTCATGCATTGGAGAAGGAAATGGCAACCCACTCCAGTGTTCTTGCCTGGAGAATCCCAGGGACAGGGGAACCTGCTGGGCTGCTGTCTATGGGGTTGCACAGAGTCGGACACGAGTAAAGCGACTTAGCAGCAGCAGCAGATCATACATTTTAGAGTGGAGTCATTTGTGGCCAATAAATTCAGAGATGCAGTTTATATACAATCAAAGTTATCATCAAATCCTTTAAATCTCCTATAAAGTACAACTCAGCATAGTTCCTCTATTCATTTAGTCAACAGATACTTAGTGAGTGCCAAGATTTGTTCTAGATATCATGAGTCTAGCAAGGAACCAAACAGATTGAGTCACTACAGTTGGTGAATTAAACTATACACATGTGCAAATAAATGCATGTTTTTAGTTAGTGACAGATACCAAGAAGGAAGATAAAGTAGGAAAGAAGCTGAAGAGTGAAGGATGGAGGGAGGCTGTTTTCTGATGTAAATGGCCTTTCTGATTGGGTGATATGTGAGCAGAGATTTGACCTAGTGAGTAGGTAAGTCAGATGGGTATCTGGAAGACTTTTGCAGGCAGAAGGAACAGCTAACATGAACTCCCTGAGGGTGGAGCTGCTGAAGGAACTGCAAGTAGACCTGTGTGGCTGGAGAAAGTGCTCAGGAACGACGGTAGCAGATACATTCAGGTGTAAGGTCAGATCACTAGGGACTTGCGAGGCCGGGTAAGGTATGCATTGAATTTTATTCTATGTATACAGAGAAGTCTGTGGAGTCTTTCTCAGTGGGGTAGTTGTGTGCTTTGATTTATCTTTTGTAAAGGATTACGCTGGCTGCTGTGAGAGTTTTTGACCCTAAGGAGGCAAAAAATGGAAGCAGGAAGACTAGCTAGAAGTATTTTTCTGTAGTTCATTTGAGAGATGCTGATAGACTAGAGTTGTAGCTCTAGAGGTCTCAAGAGTGAGGGGATTGGGGCATTTGTTTGAAGTTAAAACCAAAATCACTTGTTGATGGATTGGGTGTGAGTATGAGATAACAGGGGGTCAAGAGACGTGATTCCAAAGCTTAGGTGTGAGACCAAAAAAAAAAAATAGCTCTTTGTTGAGCTAGACAAGGTGGCAGGGGGAGCAGGTGTTGAACCTGGTGAGTCTAAAACAACCTTCCCCCCACGCCCCCCGGGTTAGAAGAAATGGAAGGTTTTTTAGTCAAGCACTCAATGAAGATGTTGTGATTTGAAACCACATAAAGACAACCAAAAATAAATACTGTGCATTTAAACATTAGAGCCACATTCAGTATTATCCTAATGATATTAGACGCATGTACCAGAGTCTGAATCACACAGTAACAGGTTCCCATTTCCCGGCTCAAACTCTCATTTCATGGAAAATACTCCAGTGAAGTGGAATGGCAGAAGGACTCAGTCACAGCCTGCAATATTTCTCTCAATGTTTCCTCCTTCCCTTCTGCATATTTTACAGCCCCCCCCTTGCTATCTGTGTACAGAACATTGCATATACAAATGTTATTCCACTGTGAGCTTAACGTTTTTTTCTTGATACACAGTAGTAGCTGCCACGATTGCATTAGAAACTGTAAATGAGGAACTAGGATTTCTCCAGATGAGATGAATGAAAGTAAAATGCGCTTCTTAATTTCCATATGTGCAAACTGACATTTCACTTATCTCTATAAACTTTATGTAGGTTCGGAGCTGACATACAACCTTCCAAAATGTTTTTCTCAAACGGGACCCAAGTAGTCCACATATATGAGAAAGCAATAACACTAAATTTAATTTCAACGCACCTGGCACATTACATATTCACCTGAAAATAGTTCGTTAGTTTTTTCATATAATATTCTTTCTGACACCCAGACCTTTATGAGCACCCTAGATTATGTCTTGCAGGTTTTTTCCAGTGGACTGTGCTATTATTGCATTCATTTCATATAAACTCATTGGGGACATGTTAATAAGGTATTAGACAGCTGATCGGTTTCTGTTCTTCTGCTGTTAATTAGACTTGACAGGCAGCATTGCAGGCTGCCTCAGGAAAGAGAAGGATTACTGTCCATGAAGCTGCTTTATTATCATGAGAATGTCTTCATAAGATGACCCTTTGAACAGCCAAAGGAATCCAAGATGATGTGGCTGGTACCACAGATATTCAAATCTGACTCATTAGTAGCTTAGAGCATCCTGGTGTGTTTCATTTTTTTTTTAAAGCTTTTTATTTTATTTTGAGGTATAGCCAATTAACAGTGTTTTGATAGTTTTCGGTGGACAGCAAAGGGATTCAGCCATACATATACATATATCCATTCTCCCTCAAACTCCCCTCCCATCCAGGCTGCCACAAAACATTGATCAGAGTTCACTGTGTTATACAATAGGTCCTTATGTGTTATCCAAAGGATAGTTAGGAAGTTTTGGATGGACAGGTACACACTGCTTTATTTCATTTTTTAACATATGCTATATGTTATATGTTTATGCAATATGTTTATTTCATTTATAGCATATGTATTTGGTCAAAGCTATGATTTTTCAGTAGTCATGTATAAATGTGAGAGTGGACAATAAAGAAGGCTGAGGGCCAAAGAATTGATGCTTTTGAACTATGTTGTTGGAGAAGAGGCTTGAGAATCCCTTGGACAGCATGGAGATCCAACCAGTCCATCCTAAAGGAAATCAATCCTGAATATTCATTAGAAGAAGTGATGCTGAAGCTGAAGTGCCAATTCTTTGGCCACCTGATAAGAAGAGCCTTAGAAAAGATCCTAATGCTGGGAAAGATTGAAGGTGGGAGGAGAAGGGGCTGAGGGAGGGCAAGATGGTTGGATGGCACAGCCAATTCGATGGACATGAATTTAAGCAAGCTTTGTGAGATGGTGAAGGACAGGGAAGCCTGGCGTTCTGCAGTCTATGGGGTTGCAAATAGTTGGAAGCGACTGAACAATAACAACATATACTCTGGGACAAAAACTGTATAGAACATTCATCTTCAATTGACCACCTATATATGGTTTTCATTCTTTGACATGCTGTAACAGACTGGAACTCAGCAAGAGAAATATTTTAAATTGCTGGAGAATTGTCTGTCTCCTGGCTGGTTTAGCCAACAGAGTAATACATATGCAGCAGAGAGAGTCTGCATCTGCATGAGGGCAAATGATATTTTATCTTGATGGTTATTGAGGAACCCCTCCCCTTTTCTTATTGTACCCTAGAGGAATGAATTTTAACTCATGTAGGCCTTAAAATATTAAAAAATTAGTGCTCACAAAATATGAAGACAGATTTTAAAATCATTTCTTTTTGATAAGAGAATTATAAATGGAAGTTAATTCATTTTTCTCTATAAGACATATTAATATTTTCTATAAATTTCTCAAATTGTTAAGTAGAGAGCTATGAGTGTTCTTTAAGTGGATATATTACAGAACTTTCTCTACCTTTTTGGATAGATGTACAATAAATAACCATACTAAGCAACTGTATTCAGTTATCACAGGTTTGCTTAATAAATCATCACTATTTAGAATGTTTGTTGGTTCTTAGAATTTTTTCAATTATAATTGGGCCAATATATGTAATTCAGAATCAGAATGAAATGATATGTTTTAGTTTTAATCTTTTATTATTTAGACCGATATAAATTCTCCTCAAATATTTCATTCCTACAAATAATAATGATCATAGACATGCATTGAGCTAGGCACTGTTCAAAGTGCATGTATTTGTTATTCACAGAACTCTTTGAGGAAGATCTTATTTTCATTTTCACAAGAGGAAACTGAGGGAGAGAGATTTTTAAGCAGTTTTCCCAAAGTCAAATACGTGTAAACAAAAGAGTCAAGATTAGAAACCAAGCAGTCTGTTGACTTTTAGCCTTAATGCTTTTGTGCCTCAAAGGAAAAAATCTGTTTATGCACATAAAAAAAATTAATTTGTACGTCTAGCAAATTTATACATGCATGTACTTTAAAGAGATAAGTGGATATAGAAGGCTTTATAAAAAAGATTTATCCCCTAGAAAATGTTGCCCAGTTCCCATCCCTAGAACAACCACTTTAAAACTTTTTAACATTCTTTTTTTTGGTGTTTTTAGTCACATCCCTAAATAGCATTTTTCTTTACTACTTCTTTATATTCCCAACTTTGGAATTTTTTTTTCCTTGCTATATAAGGGTGATTTAGCTATTTTCCATACAACTCAGCACACTTTTTTTTTTTTAAGTCAATATTCTGCATTTATGTTGTCATGAGTGTGTGTTCATATTGATGGAGTGAAAGTCTCTCAGACATGTCTAGCTCTTTGAGACCCCATGGACTACACACAGTCCATGGAATTCTCTAGGCCAGAATATTGGAGTGGGCAGCCGTTCCCTTCTCCAGGGGATCTTCCCAACCCAGGGTGTGAACCCAGGTCTCCCACATTGCAGGTGGATTCTTTACCAGCTGAGCCACCAGGGAAGCGTGATATTGGCAAATGAATTATTGTCAGGTATCCTTGGTTTCCTGTCTTGCCCAATTCTTGGTTCCCCTGTCATGAGTAATCATCTAGTTTATTCATATTATTGCTTAGTTTTCCATGGATTTATCATAATTTATCCCCAAACTCTCACCAGTAGTATGTGGTTGTTCAATTGTCAAGTCATGTCCAACTCTTTGCGACCCCATGGACTACAGCACACCAGGCTTCCCTGACCCTCACCATCTCCTGGAGTTTGCCCAATTTCATGTCCATTTTATAAATGCCTTCGAAGACATTAACTCTTTCATGTTCTTGAACAAATCTCTCCCAAAGGTAGGGTGACCACTAGGCTCACTGCCTGGCTCACATCCTGGGAATCTCTCTTCCTCGTGATTCTGGGGATCCCCTTTGCCTTTCCCTGGAGTGGTAGCCCATGTTCCTGAATACCATGCATACGTTTTTCTCGTCTACTGCTCTGGCTTAATGGAGTGCATTCTCCATTAATTATATGAGAAAGGGTACACGAGAGGAAAAAATTTGAGGCCTTCTCTGAAAAATATCTTTTATTAAGTGTGTGGATACTTAAAATTGCTTAGATGACTCTCTGGAGCTTAGTAAGCAAAAGATACCTGTCTAGGTAAATAATTTTGCCTTCATCCTTGACTGATAATTTGAAAAAAGCATTGTGTTTTAGGTTGTAAATAATTTTCTTTTCTCAGAATTTTGAAGTCATTCTCACATTGTCTTCTAGGCTCCAGTATGAAATTTGAGAAGTCCAATGTCTTTCTAGGGTTTTAGGCTTTGTTTTGTAATTGGTCAGGAAGATCCCCTGGAGAAGAAAACAGCAACCCACTTCAGCATTCTTGCCTGGGAACTCCCATGGACAGAGGAGCCTGGCGACCTGCATACAGTCCATTGCGTCCCAAGAGTCGGACAGGACTTTGCAGCTACACCTACCTACCTACCCTGTAATTGATGGTTTTGAATTTTCCGATGATATTAGGTCATTTTCCTTCACTTTGCTGGTCACTCAGTGGTCCTTTTCAATCTAGATATTCATAGATTTTAAGTCTGCCAGTATTCTTGAATCATGTCTTTGGTGATTTGTTTCCTAATCTCTCACCCCCACATTTTTGTCTCCTTTTTCTTTTTTTCTGGCTCTCCTATTATTTGAATGTAAAGCTTCCTGATTATCTACTTTTCTTGTTTACTTTCCTGTTTTGTTTCCCTGTTATTTGTCATTTTTCATCTAATATCTTAGATGAGGATTTTTTCCACTTTTTGTTCCAGCCCTTACACTGAGTTTTCTATTTCTGCAGTCCTTTTTATACTTCAGGACTACTTTTTCTCTTTCTATGCTTTTTAAAATAGAATATTGGTTTTATTTTATGAATGCAGTGTCATTTTTCCCTTCAGACATTTATGATAATTTATTTAAAATGTTCTTCTCTTAATGGAATCGCCGTATCCTCCTGATTGCTTCTGTCTATGAATTTGCTTTGGCTTCTGTCTTTCATGTCAGAAGATTTTTCCACATGTTTGAACCTGGCTCTACACTGATACTTAACAACTAGATCATAAAACATGAATTGAAAGCTCTGTGCAAATTAGCATGTGATGATTGATAGTGGAATTCAGTATAGGGTGTTCTAGTCCATTCTCTGGAGAAAGTCTATTGTTAATATCTTTACATATTTTATTTTCAGTTGATTCCTTAGAAACTAACTCCAAAATCCTTGTCCAGAGACTCGAAGCCTATCTTTCAGCACTCTGTTTGCTGTGTAAACTTGCAGTTATTTCCCCTCAATTCATTTTTTTGAAACTTGGATTCAGTTGTGCAGTGTTCCCCAGTGTATAGCATAAATGTGCCTTTTTCTGCTAGGTTGGTGGCAGGGGGCAGTCAATTAACTGAACAGAGTATGGAAGATTATCTGGGTGTTTGTTTCCTAAAGAGACTCTTTACTCACCTTTACCTGCTGCTCTGAGGGGTATTTGGTATTGTCTATTCCTGCGGCTTCGGAGTTCTGTAGTGCAAAACAAATGGTTTCTTGGCTTTTCTCCCTGAGTGTTTAGGATTTGGCTTTATCAGATCTGAAAAGTTGATCATCACTCCTTCACCTGCTTTCCAGTTTCCAAAATTGTCTTCTTGTCTCCTCTGTCATTGCCTGTATAGATATACAATTTAAAAACAAAAAGTAAAAGATGAAATGGGGTTTCAGGAAAGAGCAGGTGCAAGTACATGCATTTAACTATTTTTCCTGGGAAATTTCGTCATGTATATTTTTCATTTTGTACAATCATCAGTTTGTCTGTTAGATGCCTGAAACTCTAAAATGGTGATTTTGTTTTTGTGTGGGACTCTTCCGTCCCTTCTCAGGGATAGAAGTATGAGGGGGAAAGCTTCACATAGACACGTATAGAAACACAGGAGGGAAAAACAGCATGAGGCAGTAGAAAGGGCATATGCTTAGAGGCAGGAGGCTTGAATTTGAATCTTCTGCTAATTTAACAGGAGTTGCTAATCTTCTTGGCGTATAACTATGTTTATTTATAAAATGAAGATAAATCACCTACCTCCAGTTGTAATTTTCAGACTGAGATGAAGTGCTACCTAACACAGAGCCTTGGATGCAGTGCCCGGTAGAGGACATTGTCCATTTTGAGAAGGGAGAACGGGGTGGAGAGGGAATCCATTCGAGTGTTTTAGATTTGTGTAATGACACCTACTTTGTGATGTTGACAGGGGATAAACAAGCTAGCTAAACAGCTGGCTTCAGAAAGCCCCCTCTAAGTTTCAGATTCTGTAGTTATGCGTCAGTCACTCAGTCATATCCAACTCATCTCTTTGCTATCCCATGGACTATAGCCCACCAGGCTCCTCTGTCCATGAAATTCTTCAGGCAAGAATACCGGAGTGAGTTGCCATTTCTTTCTCCAAGGGATCTTCCTGACCCTGGGATCAAACTCACGTCTCCCATATTGCAGGCAGATTCTTTACCAGCTGAGCTACCGAGGAAGCCCAGTTATTATGATAACCTTATTGCAAAAATTAGGTCACTGACTGATGCTGGTTTAACAGTGAAGTGTGTTTTATAAGGATTACGATTTCAGGCTAATTGGGACTTTTTAAGGAAACCCACAGTGTATGGTTACCTGAGCTTGTGTCAACAGTTGTGGTGTGTGTGTGTGTGTGTGTGTGTGTGTGTGTGTTTTGAACTAAAAACTGAGAAAAGTTTAACAGAGAGGACTTTGTTGACTCATGCATCCAGTTATTATTAGCACAGAATGATTCTCTTGCCAGATCCTGATTCAAAGGGAAACCTCTGAAATGCAAAGCAGTTGAAGAGAAATATAATGATCATACTCGTGAATATTTCATGGAAGACAGCAATCTTCCCAGATTGGCAGAGAGAACTGAGTGGCATAGTTAAAGCCCTAGGTAATAGCAAAGTGTTTAATAGAGTTGTTCATATGGCTGTAAAGTTGAGTTAGAAGAGAAGATAAAGGCTGTTTCCAATGTACCTGTAATCTGTAGTCTTCTCCCGTCTTCTTTACAAGAAAGGCTAAAGTTTTGTTTAAGTGTCATTTTAGTGGATTGTAAACATCATTGTTTCATTCCAGAGCCAAACCCCCTATAAAGAAATGATTCTGTGACTCTCCACCCCACCTAAATATCCTTCGTGCAGGGTGGGATTTTTTTTTTTTCTTTACTAAATGAAATCTGTCTCTGGAAAGCTCTTCTTTGTGTATAAATAAGTGAAACACTTCCTCAAATGAGGGCTTCTGTAGCCAATTTGATATTGTACAGTGTGTATCCCCTTTTGGAAAACTAGGAAGACATTTCTGGATTATTTTAAGTCTGGCTATCCACATCCTCTCTGAGAACTATGCATCTGTCAGCTCTTCTGTGCTTATGAAATAGTGATGGAATGACAGGTGAGAAATTGCATTAATTGTGCATTGGAGAAAATGTGGCAGATTGACTCCCTGCATTGATCTTTTTAGAAAATTACTGATAAAACAACACTCATAATCAGTCGTCTGTAGGAAAACATGAAATGGATATTAAGAGTTTTCTTAAAGAGTTTGTGGGAGGGTAGTTTGGGAGTGGGGGTGTGTTTTAAAATTCTGCTTTCATTAAGGCAAAGCTTTGCTATAAAGTAGTCTTGTGCATTGAAATTTTACTCTCTTTTTAAATGCCTATTTTCCTTTTTAAAGGGCTAACTTTCAAAACCTTTTACTTTTTATTTCAACAATTGTGAATGTTTCTCTCCTGCCTTCAGGGCATCATAAATTTCTTAGACTTGCCACTCAAGGTTCTCTACCCTCTGACCCCAATTTACTTTCCCCATTTGTCCCTGTTTTCCTCCATAAACCTTTCCTTTCAGCTGAATGGCAATGCTTAGTGTACCCTACAGGCCTTTCAGTTGGGCCCCCATCCCTGAAATTCTCTCTTGGCTCTGTACGTTTCTGCTGCTGGCCCTTCTTTCAGATGTGACTAAAGAACTTTCACACGCGATCCCTGCCTATATATGTGGTCAGTTCACCTCGAGCACTTTCATGCACCAGCTGGATGAGTCAGGAGTCATTTAGCGTTAACTTTCAGTTCATAGTATACTTCTATTCACGCCATTTAACTCTGTCTAGAATGTAAACTCCTTGAAGGCAACAGATTTTATATTTGTTTCAAAAGATCCATTTATGCATCCACTGCTTATTCCTACATCTATCTATCTATGTATCTATCTATCCATTTATCATTCATGTATTTTCTGCTGTCCACGCTCCCTGGAATATAAATTCCAAAAAAAGTCATCAGAAATTTGTGAAGGTTACAGATGGTACCTGGCAGCCAGTTTGGCTCTGAAGCTCATGCTCACAGTCACTAATCTGTACAGCATTATGATGATGGTCAATAACCCTTGGAAAAAAAACTTTGACCAACCTAGAGAGAGTATTAGAAAGCAGAGACATTACTTTACCAACAAAATTCTGTGTAGTCAAGGCTGTGGATTTTCCAGTAGTCATGTATGGATGTGAGAGTTGGACCATAAAGAAAGTTGAGCGCCGAAGAATTGATGCTTTTGAACTGTGATGTTGAGAAGACTCTTGAGAGTCCCTTGGACTGCAAGGAGATCCAACCAGTCCATCCTAAAAGAAATCAGTCCTGAATATTCATTGGAAGGACTTATACTGAAGCTGAAGCTCCAGTACTTTGGCCACCAGATGCGAAGAACTGACTCATTGGAAAGACCCTGATGCTGGGAATGATTGAAGGCAAAAAGAGAAAGGAGTAGCAGAGGATAAGATGGTTGGATGACATCACTGACTTGATGGACATGAGTTTGAGCAAACTCCTAGAGTTGGTGAAGGACAGGGAAGCCTGGTGTGCTGCAGTCCAGGGGTCATGAACAGTTGGATACAACTGAGTGACTGAACTGACTGATAATGGACCCCAACATCCTTCTAATTTTACTATACCTCTCAAAGGATATTGACCCTGATGACCATTCATTCTCTGAGTGTTACACTTCTCTTGTCTTCTCTCATATCTTTTTTCCTCTATTCTCCCCTTCCCCCCACAAAATCACTTCTTTATTGTTCTCATGGTTTGAAGATAGATGGTCCTCAGTTTTGTCTTCATAATTTTCTGTGTTTTTTCTGCAATCATTTTTCTAGCCTAGGACTTCTTGACCTTGGTCCTATACAGTGTCACAATCAGCCAAGACATATGTCAAAACCACTCACTTATTCAGAAGTATTGAGTTATAAGCTCAATGGACATGAGTTTGAGCAAACTCCAGGAGATTGTAAAGGACAGGGAAGTTTGGCATGCTGCAGTCCATGAGGTCGCAATGAGTTGGACTGGACTTAGCGAGTGACTAAACAGCAACAAAGAGCTCCTGTGAATCATTTACATTTTTAAATAATTGGACTCACCTCAGTGTTACCATTAGAAGGATGTCATATTCACTCATTTGCATTTTAATGGTGGGTGCTTCTTTTTGTTGGGAAAGGTGGGATCAGAGTTAGCAGGAAGTCAGTTGCTCATAATTCATAGTCTATTTTATGTTTGCTGAAAATATCCAGGACCTGTGGTTATTGATGTAGCATTGATAGCTAAAGCAGTTTTGAAATATTATGATTTTTTATCTGTGGATGCATACTTAGATTTGTTTCCTTGATTTTACCCTTGGACATATTTTGAATAAGGAAGAGAAATAAAGAAAACGTGTGTTTATATACATAGAACAGAATTGAGGAGGCTCTAGCTATGGTTTCCCAATTAAAGGCAATGTGATTATCTAACGGATGTGTGCAATAATACAATTTATATTAATATCATGAATAAGCATAAATATTATGTGTTATACTTTTTAACTATGAAATGTGGATTATTTTTATTAGTACATGCTTACTTTTAAAATATGACCAATAGAGGTCTGAATTGGATCTTTAAAAAATAATTTTATGTAATTTTTATATTAGATTAGCCATATATATTTTTCCCTCCATAAAGTTATATTTGAGATGAGTACATAGATGACTTTACTAATCATTTGTAGGTAAAATGCTTTTGTAAATATGACCTATAAAAACAGCTTGAGAATTCTGTGCTTTATTTGGCCAGCTGCTTTTGTTCACATACATGTGTGTTTGCTTTTCATTACAATCTGAGTATACTCCTGGGAATATGTCTCATATGAATACCATTCATCATCTGTCATGGCAGAAGCAAAGTTGAAAACCTTTGCTTGAGGCTGTTTTGTATACTTCTGTGTAGTGAACTCTCTCCCACAAAGTGATGACTCCTGAATTTCTGCCATTACCCACAGTCCTTTCTCTGGAACTGCAGAGTCATTTCTTAAGCCGTCCACTGGGCATCTTTATGTGGAAATCTAACAGCTCCCCAAACACGTCATGTCTGAAACTGAACTCATTTTCTATCTTATACCCCCAACCCAATGGCCCTTTATGCAGTGTTGTACATTTTCATTGATTATATTATCATTTACCCAGTTCATTTAGAACATGAAGAATAGTATTCCATGTCTCCAAGGTCAATAGCCTAGTCCTGTTTATCTTCTAAATATCTCGGAAAGCATTTCTATCGTTCCTCAGTGCCTTCATATTAGTACAACTGCCCATCGTATTCTTCTAGAACTATTTCATAGCCCAGTGGTTCTCAAATTTCAGCATGTATCAGAAGCATTAAAATATAAATTGTTGGGTTCCCTACTGCAGACTTCAGATTCAGTATTTCGAGGGGTAGTTCTAAGAGACTGCATTCGTTACCAGGTCAGGGTGGCCCTGATGGGTCTGTGTTGGGGATCACTTTGAGAACCACTGTCATGGCCTGTTAATTGGCCTTTCTGCCACCAGGCTAGTCACCTTACTAATTATTCTCCAAATTGCTTCTAAATTGGGATCATTTTAAAATGTAAATTGTACTATCCCCCCCACCCCAAACCTTTTTACTATCTCAGCATCACACTTAACAATAGCCTGAGGTGAACTCTTAGCACTCAATATGTGAAACCATGGAACTCTTATTATTCTTATACCCTCACAGCATATATTGTAATTTTGTCCCATTGAGGCTAAGAGCTTTCTCTAATGTCTAGGGATGTTTGTAGGTTAATCTGGCCATTAAAATTTCAACTACTATCCAGTTTATACACCTAGTCTCAAGGCTTCCTTCCTTCTTTATCCATACTTTTAAAAGATTTATGTCCTTTCCAGGGATGAGAAGAGGATTGGGGTGTATACTTATATAATAAGGGTGGCCCATTGGTAGAAAAAGAATTGTGTAGTTGAGTCTGAGTTATTTTTCTGCCAGTGTTCTCTCCTAGTATTCTCCTCTGCTCTAGCCTAAGGCACTGGTGGTGGACAGCTATTATCCATCTTATGTGCCATATGAAGTGACAAACAGGTATCTAGATGGCTCCTCCTCTACTGTCATTTAATATCAGTTTTTAGAAAGGAGCAGGATTGCTTCTTTCCTTTATTCCTGGCAGCCTCTAAGCACGCCGCATGCTGACCCAGACTTGTCCAGACCTTGTGAGAATGTAAATGCAGATCCTTGCTACTCAAAGTGTGATAAGGGGCCAGTGGACTCCAGAATACACACTGTGGATTAGAATGTAAATTTTAATGAGATCCTAGGCTGATCAAATTTGAGACACTCTGGCCTCTCTAGGACACCTAAAGATATTCACGTCTCTTGCCCTTCTCTGTTGCTTCATAATAGGTGAATTTGTAGAATCTATTTTAGCCAGTTTCTTCATCCATAAAATGGGAACTATAATGCTTACCTTGGTGATTTATAATGATGTATGAAATTTTTCAGCATAGTACCTTAGATGTGGCAGGCAATCTATAGTAGTAGCCATTATTAAGTCTACATCTCTCATCTTCTTGACTTTTAGCAGTTTTTTTTTTTTTGAAAGTCTTCATAATTGAGTCACATACTTCCCCAAACAACTACTAATCTACATCAGGGGTGTTGATGCCTGAAAATTAAAAGAGAATGGGATTGTAACTGGTTTAAAATTAAAGATATGTGTAATTTTCAATTAAATTGCATAAATGGTATAGTTTTGGGAAGCTAAGAGTTTCCCTACCTTCCAGGATTGAGTGGTTGATTTATAGAAATATCAGATATTAGTGCTTGTAGCTCTGATCTGGGAGAATATATTAAAAGACACTCCATATCATAGTGAGAAGGGAAACACAAATAAAAAACATAATGAGATCCTGCCAAAACCTGTTAGAATAACTAAAATTAGAAGTACAATAATACAAAGTGTTGGTGAAGTTATAAAGCTTTTAATTCTCTTACACTGATGAGGATATAAAATAGTACAACTGTTTTGGGAAAGTGTTCAGCAGTTTCCTACAAAGCTAACAAGAATAAAAGGAATAAACCCTAGCCATCATAAAATCAGTAAAGACGTGGTTGAACTCAACAACACCATCACCAACTGGGTATGAATAACATCTATAGACTCTTTCATCCAACAGCAGGATACACATTCTTCTGAAGTTCTCATGCAACATTGACCAAGACAGACCACATTTTGGACCATAGGACACACCTTAACTAATCCAAAGAAATTGAAATCATACAATGTGTGCACTCAGACCACAGAATAATTAAAAACCAATAATAGAAAGATAGCTCAAAAAAATCCCCAGATAAATGAGATTAAACAGCACATTTCTAAGTAACATAAAGGTCAAAGTCAAAGCCTCATTTTTTTTTTTTAATTTTGAGCAAGATGAAAACACAACGTAAGAAAATTTGTGAGATTGGTGAACACAGTGGTAGTGGCAAAATACATATTAATGAATGCATATAGTGGAAAGGAAGAAAGATTTAGAATCAGTAATCAACTTCCACCTTTGCTGTTGTTTAGTCACTAAGTTGTGTCCCACTCTTTGCAACCCCATGGACTGTAGCCTGCCGGACTCCTCTGTCCATGGGCCAGGCAAGAACTGGAGTGCATTGCCATTTTCTTCCCCAGGGAATCTTCCTGACCCAGAGAATGAAACCATGTCTCCTGAATTGCAGGTGGATTCTTTACTGCTGAGCCACCCAGAAAGCCCAGTTTCCACCTTAGTAAACTAGAAAAAGAAGAGCAAATTAAATCTAAAGTAAGCAGAGGAAAATAAATACTAAGAATTTGAGCAGAAACCCATGAAATTGAAAAGAAAAAAGTTAATGGATAAATTCAACAAAACTAAAAAAGTGATTCTTTAAAAAGATCAGTAAAATTGATAAGTTGCAAGTCAAGCTAATTAAGGGGGAAAAAAAGGGCATAAATTACTACTTTCAGAAAAGAGTGGATATCTCACTATAGATCCTTTGGACATTAAAAAGATAATAAAAGAATGCTATTAACAACATTTTTTTCTCAGATTTTTTATAACGAAATGAAAGGTAGTAATTCCTTGAAAGACGCATGTTGCCAAAACTTGCACAGGAGGGAGCAGACAATCTGAATACATTTATATATAGATTTAAAATTGACTCAACAAATTAATAACCTTCCAAAACAGAAATTTCCAGGCCCAGTTGCATTCATTGATAAATTCCACCAAATGCTTAAGGAAGAAATTATACCAGTTTTCTACAATATCTTTCAGAGGATAGAAGCAAAAGGAATATTTTATAACTTATTCTATGAGGCCAGCATTGCCCTGATTACAAAGTCAGACAAAGACATGACAAGAAAGGAAAGCTGCAGGCCTATATCTATCATGATCATAGATGCAAAAATTCTCAACAAAATACTAACAAATTGAATCCCACAATGTGTAAAAAAATTTACACACCACAACCAAGTGATATTTATCCCAGAGATGCAGGGTTGTTTCAACATTCAAACACTTACTTAACGTAATTCATCACTTCAACAGGCTAAAAAATAAAAATGATCCTATCAATAGATGTAGAAAAGCATTTGACAAAACTCAACACCCATTCATTGTAAAAAGCTCTGGATAAATTAGAAGTAGAGGAAAACTGCATCAACTTGATAAAGAATGCTGTTGTAGTTTAGTTGCTAAGTTGTGTCTAACTCTTGGGACCCGATGGACTGCAGCCTGCCAGGCTCCCCTGTCCATGGGATTTCTCAGGCAAGAATACCTGAGTGGGTTGCCATTTACTTCTCCAGGGCAACCTCCCAACTCAGGGATCGAACCTGTGTCTCTTGCATTGTAGGCAGATTCTTTATCACTGAGCCACCAAGGAAGCCCTGTGATAAAGAATACTTACAAATAATCTACAACTAATACCATAGTTGGTAATGAGAAACACAGAGTTTTCCCAGTAAGATCAGGTCCAAGGCAAAAATGGCCCCTTTTACTATTCCTTTTAAATATTATCCTGGAGTTTCTAGCTAGTATAATAGGACAAGGAAGGGAGAAAAAAATATATAAATTGAAAAAGGAAAAATAAAACTGTTTTTAGATGACAAGATCATCAAGAAACCCTGAAAGAATAAATGAAAATAAAAAATTCCTGGAACTCATAAGTGATTACAGAAAGATTGCAGGCTGCTGGGTTAATAAACCAAAGTCACTTATTTTCTTATACATCAGTTTTCAACTAAAAATGTGATATCATTTACTTTAGCATTTCCAGAAATGAAATACTTTGGTATAAACCTAACAATGTATATACAAGACCTGTATGAAGAAAACTACAAAACTCTGATGAATGAAATCAAAGAAGTACTCATAAATTGAGACGCATTCCATATTCATGGATAGAAAGACTTAATATTGTTAAGTTTTCAAGATATTAAATAAAGATTCAGTGCAGACATAATTAAAATACCAGGAAGTTATTTTGTAAATATTGGCAAACTGATTCTGAAGCTTGTATTTAAAGTGAAGACCCAGAATAGCCAGCACACTGTTGAAGAATAACAAAGCTGGAGGACTGATAACCTTCGACTTGAAGACTTACTCTGAAGCTACACCAATCATGACACTGTGGTATTGGCAGAAGGACAGATGAATAAGTCAGCGGAAGATAATAGAGAGCCCAGAAACAGATCCATGTAAATAGTTAACTGATCTTTGGAAAAGGAGCAAATGCAGCATGATGGATAATCTTTTCAAGTTGTGCTGGAACAGTTGGACATGCATAGGCAAAAAATTAATCTAGACACAGGCTTCAAACCTTTCACAAAAATTAACTTCAAATGAATCATAGATTTCTATGTGAGATATAATAGTACAAAACCTAGGGAAAGTCTGGATGACCTTGGGTATGGCAATGTTTTTTAAAATACAACACCAAATGCAGGATCAATAAAAGAAATACTAAACTAGACTTCACCAAAATTAAAAGCTTCTGGTCTACAAAAAGACTTTACCAAGAGAATGAGAAGACAAGTCACAGATTGTGATAAATTACTTGGAAAAGGCACATATGATGAAGAAATGTTTTCCAAAATATACAAGAAAGTCTTAAAATTCAACAATAAGAAGACAAACAACTTGATTTAAAAAATTGGCAAAAACCTTAAGAGATATATACAGGTGGCAAATGAACACACGAAAAGATGTTCCACATTATATATCATCAGAGAAATGAAAATTAAAATGAGATACCACTATATACCTATTAGAATGGACAAAATCTTGAACACCAAATGCTGGCAAGGATGTGAAACAACAGGTATTCTCATAGCTTGTGGGAATGCAAAATGGTACAGTCATTTGAAAGACACTTGAGCAGTTTCTGACAAAACTGATCATACTTTGATCAGTTCCTTGTTATTCACCCAAATGAGCTGAAAACTTATGTCCAAAAAAATTCACACATGGAAGTTTATAGTAGCTTTGTTCATCCTTGAGAAAAGTTGGGAGCAACCACGATGTGCTTAAGTAGATGAATAAACTGTGGTACATCTAGACAGTGGCATTTTCAATGCAAAAAATGCATCACAGGTATTCTCATAGCTTGTGGGAATGCAAAATGGTACAGTCATTTGAAAGACACTTGAGCAGTTTCTGACAAAACTGATCATACTTTGATCAGTTCCTTGTTATTCACCCAAATGAGCTGAAAACTTATGTCCAAAAAAATTCACACATGGAAGTTTATAGTAGCTTTGTTCATCCTTGAGAAAAGTTGGGAGCAACCACGATGTGCTTAAGTAGATGAATAAACTGTGGTACATCTAGACAGTGGCATTTTCAATGAAAAAATGCATCACAGAGCCATGAAAAAAACACAGGAGAAACAATGCTTTTAACTTAAGAAGCCAACCTGAAAAGGCTGCATACTGTATGATTGCAATTATATGGCTTTCTGGGAAGTCCAAAACCTTGGAGACTGGCAAGATTGGCAGTTACCAGTGTTTGCAGAGAAGGAGAGATGAAGAAGCAAAACAGAATTTTTAGGGCATCGAAACTGTATATAAATCTACAATGATGATACATGCCATAAGTTTGTCTAAATTAAACTAAATCTCCATTTAAAGATCATGGCACTCAAGATGCTGACATCTGTCAGGCACTCTGGGAAGGCCATGTTCCCACCAACTATTCCAGGCCATTCTTGGGAGATTTTTCCTTGGCAATGAGACCTCACTGGGGAGCTTCTCTTAAACACAACATTCTCCCAGCAGCCAAGCATGGCAGATGGCACACTGTGACTATGATTCCTGGGGATGGCATCAGGCCTGAACTGCACGTCAAGAATGAGTTCAGACATGCATGCATGCCCGTGAACTTTGAGGAGGTGAAGATCATCTCCACTTCTAGTGAAAAGGATGTTCACAATGCCATCATGACAATCTGTCAAAACCATGTGGCCTTGAAGGGCAGCTCTGAAACTGACTACAACCTGCCACCATCTCACAAATCCCCAAACAGTGTGCTTGGCAGGACTCTGTGCCAATGTCATCCATGTTAAGAGTCTGCCACGGGTGGAAACGAGACACAAGAACATAGACATCCTAGTTGTGCAGAAAAACACAGAGGATGAGTACAGCAACCTGGAACATGAGAGTGCGAACGGAGTGGTAGAGAGCCTAAAGGTCATTTCTAAGGCCAAGTGTTTGTGCCTTGCTGAATACGCTCTGCACCTGGCCCATCGGATGGGGTGCAAGAAAGTGATAGCCAGGTACAAGGCCAACGTCATGAAACTGGGAGTTGGTCTCTTCCTCCAGTGCTGTAGGGAGGTGGCATCTCACTATCCTCAGCTCACCTTTGAGGGCATGATTGTGGATAACACCCCCATGCAGCTGGTATCCTGGCCCTGGCAGTTTGATGTCATGGTGTTGCCCAGTCTCTATGGCAACATTGTCAATAACGTCTGCACAAGGTTGGTTGGAGGAGCAGGCCTTGTGCCAGGTGCCAACTATGGCCACATATATGCAGTGTTTGAAACAGCCATGAGGCAATAAGGCAAGGCTAGAGCCAATAAGAATGTGTACAGCCCCACCTTATCTTTGACAAAGGAGGCAAGAATATACAATGGAGAAAAGA